>JAMQGT020013843.1:0-71982 GCA_024447675.2 Pterophyllum scalare | reverse complement strand
TTTATTTGAATGTTCCCTTTATTTTTTTGAGCAGTGTATAATATAATATAATATAATATAATATAATATTTTTATCTATATCTGAGATTTAAGGGCAAAACTGCACAAATACACCAGAATGACCATCTAACCATCACTGCAGCTCTCCTCGCCCAGAGACAAACCAAAAACTGCTCAGATGATGAGTGTCGCCTTTTGTGGAGTCAGGGGGACGTCAGTCAAAGGTCAAAGGTTAAACTGAGACTCACCTCACGCATCACCAGGGTGCTGTCCTGGGAGCTGTTTCCGTACGAGTCCTCGTTGGTGTCATTATGATCTCCCGTCGTGCCAAAGGACTCGTTGGTACCCTGACTTGCTGCAGGCCTGAAAAACAGATTTTTACAACCGATCAACGTGCAGACTTCAGACTGTGTGTGTGTGTGTGTGGGGGGGGGGACCCCACCCAGGAAGGCCAGCAGGTTTGAAGCACTAACCAGCTGCAGTCACAGCCTCGGACATGACAGGAACTCATTCGAATCTGTTATATGAATACGTGTTTATAGACATTACACAAAGCCGACCTTCAGTACTGAAGACTCTGGTTCCTTGTTTTTCTCCCAGGAAACTGATAATCTGCAAGTTTTATTAGGAATATCAGGAATATGCAGCCATAAGTTTTGCATGTTTATCTAAATTTGAAGCACAGCCTACATTTACAGTCTGCACACATCTGTCACAACGACCCGGCGGGAAGTGTGCAGCTAATCTCTGCACAGGCACGTCACCCGCTTAGATTAGCTGCTGTTTCACTATATCACACAGTAACAGTGAATCTTAGAGCATGCCAGAAGAAATAGAAGTGAGATGAGACGCGTGCAGCTCGTCTGAGCTTCCTGCATCAATAATTTATGAGTGAACTGACGGAAAGACAAAAGACGCCTCTTAGCAAATGAATAACAAGCTGCAACCAAATGTTGGTGCAAACAAAGTGTCCTCTAACCGCACTCCTCTCTGTGCTGAGCACCATCAGCCGTACCCCAGATAATCCTCCCAATAATGACCAATATTTACCAAATGGGCTTAATGGTTTATTCAGTATGATTTTAGATGTGTGGCTGAGCCCATAAACCCATCAGGAAGGAGTTCACAGAGACCTCTAAAGGACTAGAAGTCTCTGTGCAGTCGCAGGCGTCGCCCCCCAGTGGCCATCGGAAAGAATGCAGATTTAAGGCACTTCCTGTGCTGACTCTTATTTCTGTTCACACAGCTGTCAGCTTTACTTCCTGTCTCTGCTAGGTTCCTGATTAAATACCCTGATTGGTCTCACCTGTGTCATCTTTCACGCCTGTTTCCTATTAGCCAATCACTACCTGCCTTGCACTGATTTCCTGTATTTCCTCCTGGAAGTTACATCCATCATTTATAAAATCCACTTTATTAAAACAAGGCATTTTATGTTTTAGCTGATTTCTTCTCCATGCATAGACCAAAATGTTCAACATTCATGCACTTCTTTGGTTTGGGTGCAGAAAGCCACTGATTGATTTATTTTCATTTCACTCACATGATGCGCGGGATATCACTGACGGCCACAGTTCCATCATTAGCCCCGCCCTCTCCCTCTTCGTCCTCGCTGCTGTGGGAGTCCTCGCTGGACGAGGAGTAGTCAGTCACTTTGATGGGCGGACGGCTGGTTTCCTCACCCTGCCGCAGCTCTCTCAGCTCTTTGGCCAGAGCCGTCAGGTCCTGCAGGAAGACAAATCCAAAAGTCACTAAACACCTTTTTTTTCCTGATAAGAGAAGTCAGCAGTCTGTAGACCCAAAATAATCATGCAACAAACACAAGCCAACCCTTATGAATAACCGGCAGCAGCCAAAAGTGTGACTGTTGTATAACTCAGGAATTTTTGTGTTTTTCCATTTGGAAACCTTAAATTCTGTTGGTTTCAACAAATTCAGTGATGTAATGTAATTGGTCCAGCCGTGAATGCTGAGAGGCTGCATCACCACAAAAGCACAAAGCTCGGGTGTGGAGACAATTTTGCATTTCATTACCTTTTAGATTCATATCACACGGAGCACAAAGTGCTTAATTAGCTGAGTCCGAGTGCTGAGAAGGAAAAAGTAAAAGCAATTCCAAATGACATTTCAGACTTCAGCTGAGACACATTCAGCACCAGAGACGAGAAGAATTCATAATGAAAGGTTATGAAGAGCCGTACGAGAATTCATGGCAGGAAACACTTTTATCATTACAAATATCACAGCAGCACATCCATACATTTGTATCAAATATGGCACCTGATTATATTTCCGTGTGGAGCTTCACTTTAAATCTAAAAGAAAGCCGAACTCTTTCTGACTGCAGGTGATTAATGCTTCAAAACGATCAATAATTAAAAGAAAATCTGTCAGTTTGATCTGGAACAAAGAGCTCCGGGCTGACCCAGCTTTCGGATTATTGCCCCCTGCTGGCCATTACAGGGCATGCAGGTTTAAAGCGCGTCCATATGTTATCCGTTTACAAACTAATAATCAGAGCCTGATTTAGTGATGCAGTGAAAAGTGTTTAAAACACGCCTGAAATGTAATTTTGTAACCCTGCAAAGCTTTGGTGCAGGGATGTCAAACTCAGCTCAGGCTGATCTGAAGTGAACCTCCCCTTTCTGTCCATGTAAAGATGCTTAACTACGTATTTAAGCCCTGACATCTTCATATAAAACAAAGAAGGGCAATTAAGCAATTTCAATAATATGTCTCAGTTTTTCTGCATGATAAAGAAATGCTGCAGAAATCTGTCAGCACGATGTAAACTGTAAGAAATAAATGTGTAAAATGACAGAAAAACTTCTGGTAGGTCATCCACCAGAAAACAGTTAATCATTTATCTGTTTCTTAATTACTTTGCTGTAGTATTAATGGCTGTGGGGGAGGTCATTATCAGGAGGAACCTTTATTTATGCCCTCCTTCACATTTTCCAAAGCTGCCCAGTGGGCCACCTTATGTTTGACACCCCTGCTTTAATGTCTCAGTTCTCCTGCATCTTTAAAGTGCTGCAGAGGCTCAGAGGCACAGAGCAGAAAGCAGACGGGTTTGTGTGCCACCATGCAAACTGTTAGTGAGTCTTCAATGAGAAAGGCAGCGAGCAGGAGGACGGTGAAGTGAGAGGAGGAGGAGAGCTGAGCTGCAGATGCCACCATGCCTCAGAGGGGGAAGGTCAAAGTTCAAAATGCTTTCAATTAAGCCTGTGTGATATTTTACGGTAAGCAGTCAGAGATACATGCACGCTTATGCCTCATCCAGCTGCTGTGCCCCGCCTCCACACATTCAGACATTCAAACAGGTAAGAACTGTTCTGCGATGGTTTGATGCTCTAATGAAGGAAAAAGTAACCAGCAGGTATTCAAGCTTTACAGGTGAGACGCCGTAGTAAATACGTGAGGTGAGATGAGAAATCGGAGGTGAAGCTTTGATTGTATGACTGGTTGATTAAAATGCATTAAAGCTTCACACCTGTGCACACCATAATATATAAACGCAAACATAAAAAATGATATGCTTTTAAATCTGTAAAAAATTAAATGTTATTAGAATGCAATAAAATAAATATAATAAATATAAATGACTTGCATTAGTACACTCTCTCACTTAAAATAACATGATCAACACTCCCCCTGGAGGAGGAGCGGGGGATTGTTTTGTTTGTTAACAATATCACAGCAAAGCTCACAGTCCGATTCATACCGAGAAGGATGGCCACTGACCCTGAGGCCACCTGAGTAATTATAATTGGGTCAAACTCAGAGGTCAGGTTTTTCTGAAATCTTGTTAACGCGATAACTGGAGAATGATGTCATCTAAGATTCACACCACAGACGCACCCTACAAATCTCAGGTGAGTTTACCTGAAGGTAAAGGTCAAATGAAAGTTAGTGGCATGGACAATAAGACCTGTGTGCTGGACAATGATGCGTTTGTGAGACGGACAACATCCAACTTAGCTAGTGTCTGTCTGGGGCGGGGCTCGTTGTACCCAGCGCCACTTCCTCCCAGCCAGACTCATTTTACAGCTACCAGTGAGACGTGTACGTGTGAATATCTACAATTCACAGGAAGGAAAACATGCACAGGAAGCAAACAGGAAGTGGACATGTTGGGGGGGGGGTCCTTACCGACTCCTCCTGGTGAGAGAGAGAGCGAGAGTGTGGAAATGAGAGCAGAGAGGCGACAACAGGAAGCACGTGTTTCATAGAACAGTGAGATGGAAGGAGGACGCGAGTCCCACCGTAACTGATCCCCCATCGAATACAACTTCCTGTCTGACACAACAGGAAGAGACATGAGCAGAGGAGGGAAAAGACTCTCACACGTCTTCTCACACGTCGAGATCTTTTAAAGTTATTAATAAAAAAAACACGATCCAGACCAAAATCACTGTGTTACACTTGGTAACATCAACGAAAGAGACGGGAATGTTCTCAGAGAGCGGATACGCTTCCCGAGGACGAGCAGGAAGTTTGCTGGGACACCAGGACAGCTCATAAATGTGCTCACATTTATTTATTCTGAAGCAGAAGGATGAAAATTATGGAGAGCTGTTTCATTCAAAATGAAATATATAAATAAATAATTACTGCTATTCATAAATTATTAATAAATATTCCATGAAATAAAATAAAATATTTTTAAAAGAAAATTGTATATATTTTATTTTAATTTATTTCAAGATTTTTTTTTCTATTTACCTATTTATTTATTGATCTCATAATGGAGTTTTATTTTGTGACACTTATTTTGTAAAGCTACTTTACGTATTTCAGTGGCTTTTATTTTTTAACCCCGTTTTTCATTTGAATCTCTTTTTATTTCATGTTCTTATAGACCCTTTTACAGTTTGTAAACAATGATGACGTAGGTAGCGATGTGCGTGCATTTTGGAAACGGAAATACGGCAGAGTTCAATACCATTTCAATCTAGGAGAAGGGATTATCAAAGAAAGATCGTGAAAACTACCTGCAAAAACTAACTTTGACCACCGGATACCGACTCTCCGATCCCTGTGGTACGTTAGCAAGTGGCCCAGTATCCGTGGGCGGATATATACGTGTATTTGGGGGAGAAACCCAGCCTTACACCGGAGAGAAGTTGCTGCGCATACAAGTTACAACTATGTTGTTTGCGGGCATGTACCGAACGTCAAATATCACAATACAGACTCTGAGTTTTGTGTCTTGAAGGCAGAAATTCTTCCAAGTCAAAGATGAGGAAACAGGACGGCTGTGTATGAGGCTCGTCATTGTACACAGGTCAGAGAGCTACGTCCTCACAGCGGATTGTACCTGCATGGCAGCGTGAGGACTTCCTCAGACTGCTTTTCTAGCTTGCTAAGAGTTTTCTGACTGCAGATGTTATTGATTTACAAAGGAAAAAAAAATATACTGTTCCAGTCAAAAGTCTGGACACACCATTCATATGTGAGTCTGCTCAGACTTTTGACTGGCACTGCATATTGTAGGCCCATTTTTGGAGATTTTAATATTTTGTGGAAAACAAAACATTTTATTTAAACTGAGAACTTTAAGGGGAAGTGGTCTGAAAAACAAGGTGTTTTCCAAAATTAGAATATTTTGTATAATGAGGATTTTTTCTTGCTAATTAGGAACATTTTAGGAAGTGAAAAATCTCCGTGAGCACATGTTTCAAAAACAGGTTTAAATTCTTTGGGAATTTTAATTTGCTTGAAAAGCAAAGATGGATGTTTGGAGGTGTGGATGGAAACTAAGGCCAAGAAAATTTGGATATTTTAAAAGTTAGGATTTCTTTTGGAAACTGAGAATATTTTTAGAAATTGTGTATTTCTGGAGAGACGGGGACTCATTTAGAAATATTGAGGATATTTATGGAAACTGGAGACACTCAGAGGAGATTATGATGACGTTTTAGAGATTTTTAAGAACTTTCTGAGAAACTAAAACTTTAAAGACCAATAAAAGTTATTTTGGTATGTAAAACTTCTTTAGTTTATTACAAACATGACATAAAATAGGTGAAAATGCTTATTGTCTGAAAGCATTTAGAGGATTTCAAAGGGTGCTTTGAGTTCATTGTTTCTACTTAAAAATATGAGTGAATGAAATCAATTTAGCATGTATCATAAACATTATTTATTCATCGACCTTGTTTAAGTGTTATTTTCACTCAGAGCTTGGATTCAAACCTCTGAGCCTCTGAGTCAGAGTCACAGAATCAAACCTGTGGAGCTAATGTCAGGACTTTATTCATTCAATTCAATTCAAACGTGTGAGGATGGATGTCCGGTGAGATGATGAGGAGGAGAGGATAAAGTGAGAAAGAGGGATGAAAGAAACATCACTAACCTCGTCTACAGCTTTCTTATAGCTCTGACGTTGGGTGGAGGAGGGATGGAGGACAGGCAGAGGTTAGTTCAGAGAGAAGAGTCACTTTACTGAATGAGTATTTTTAAGCATACGCGGTTTTGTGAGACTGATACACAGACAGAGGGCTGCAGGAGTGTGTGTGTGTGTGTGTGTGCGCGCGCGCGTGTGTGTGTGTGTGTGTGTGTGTGTGCGTGCACTCACTGCAGGCCTGCTGGGCCGGGTCATCTCTCTGCTGTCGTCTTTGGTGTCGTGGCCTTCAGTCTTCAAGGCTGAATTACCTGAAGCACAAAGGGGGGGGGGTGTCAGCTGAGTGTGGAGAAACAGCCACTACGTCCACAACATCAGAGCATTGGAGATGTCAGCTGAACTTGTACTGTCATGCAATACCAGTTTATACCACAAGGTGCAGCGAATCAATGTGACCTGCATTAGGAACATGCTTTAACTTACCATGGCGACCTGGAAAAAAAGGAAAGCCTCTTAAGGAAATGGGTGTAGGACTAAAATAAAATATCAAAAGCTCAAAAACAGGGCCCCCTGGTGGTGAGAGTTTTAATTAAAAATTCACAGAGGGTAATTACAAGAAGCACCTTTACTCTGAGAAAGACCTTCAAAAGGTCAGGTTCAGGGGTCAGTGGGACCCGTGTGGACTCACCGCGCTCGTTGGAGCCTCCCTGGGAGCTGGGGGTGCTGGAGCTGGAAGAGCTGCCGCTGCTCGTTCTCTTCAGGGGAGCGTCCATGGAGATGTCAGTCCTCCGCAGGTCAGGGTTGCTGCGGTAACACAAACACGGCGTTGTCTAATTCATGACCGCAAACAAATAACTGCACCTGCATTTCCGCCAATCGACATCACAGCCGTGCATACCTGGCCCGTATGAGGTGGGCGCCGGCCCGAGGGCCGAGGCCTGGCCCGTTTCCGGGGGAGTTCTTCCTGACCAAAGCCGGAGAGATGGAGGTCGTCCTCTGAGGAACCTGGAAACATAAAACACCAGCGAGTTTTCACAGCAGGGCAAACATCAGAGTTTAGGAACAAAGCCACAAAAGCTTCTTTACATCATTTCCTGTTTTACAAAATGAACTGAAAATGGACCCAAATGCACTTTTTTCATTAGATCGGTTTTAAGAAGATTTTTAGATTTTATCAGAAGAAACGTAGAAGAAAGAGTCAAAGAGTCAAAGAGCACATTTACACGACTGAAACAGTCGAGAAAAGCAATCAGCGCACACACGGATACGAACACACTGCTGGCGGCATGCAGAGACCTTGGGGGGCATGTCATCATCCTGCCGCAGCCAGGAGCTGCGGTCCAGCTTGTCGAGGGGGGGTGCCAGGCGGGACAGGGGCGGGGGAGGAGGGGTGTCAGAGGTGGGGTCGGAGTTCTGCCGTGGCATGGGAGGCCGGGAGGGGGAGGGCGATGCCGAGGAGGAGGAGGACACGCCGTGGGGGTCGTACAGGGACTGGGAGCCTGACAGGCCGTGACTCTTCACCTGCACCAGGTGGGCCATCTGAACACACACACACACACACACACACACACACACACACACACACACACACACACACACACACACACACACACACACACGCAGGAAACAGGCAAGGTGGAGGAGGAAGAGCAGGATCAGGACAAAGTGATCAGGAGGCAAGTCAAGTGGAAACAATGTGGGAGGAGTGATGGAGCGGGAGGAGTGAGGTCACGAAAGAGGGGAAACACTCCATGGGGTGCATTCATGGTCAGGTTGAAAAGTCAGAGCGTTTAGTTTAAGAGATTAATCACTCTGTCCTTCTGACAACAAACAAACTGCTCCACCTGCTGGTGAAGCTGAGCAAAGTTAGGCTCAAACCTGAGTTTCTTCATGTTTTATGATGTCATATAAATATGTAAATGAACTCTTTCTTAATTTTTTGCCTCTCCAAAGATGTTACTCCTCTCTTCTACAGCCTCAGTTACAACTACATGCAAATGACCACTTATGCAAATCAGGTGATGGCATCATATAGGGACTTTTAGGACAGCCAATAGCTACTTTCCTTACTGAGGAGTTGGCAACAGGTCTTCACACATACTAGTTTTACTCAGCCACCACTGAGGACGTTTCCTTTTTTACCTGCCCAGGCACGATGATGTAAACAAAGCCAGTATGTTATTATAGTTCAGTTAGCATTCACTGTCCCATAAAATAAACAAACATTTACATCTAAATTTGGTTGAAAGGTGAAGGATATTCCTGCCTCCTTAGTGATGCTGCAGACTCCTCAGACAGCCAGAGGACTCAAACTGAGTCCCAGAAAAAAGCTAAAGCTAACCCTAACACTAAAGTTAAATCCATGACTTTACTGTGATGCTGCCTCTGTAAACTCCATCACTGTGCCTGTTCTGTGATTGAAGTGTGGACCCTCCTGCGCTGCTCGCTGGTTCATGAGCCGCTCCGCTGAGCTCACCTGGGCTGCAGATGAGGAAAGATACCAGCTGCAGTCCAAGATCCTGTAGTTGGAGTTCAACCACAGGATGAAAGACTCACTGAAGAGGCAGCTGGTGATGTTGCCCAGTTACACGCCTCATCCCCATCCTCCACCCTACTGCTTCATCTAAAGAATCAAAGACCGCAACACTGCGTCACTACCTGCTGCTCCATCACACCCAACAATCACCTCATTAATCCTCCAGCTCCTCTCACACACTTAATCCCATCCATTTAAGCCTCTGTGGTACTAATGAGGCTCTGTGCTCAGCTGCTTCACCTTTGATGGAGCCAACAACCACGTCTGTCCACAACCAGCAGACACATGCTGACCTCTGTGGCTCCAACACATCACACTAACATGCATTCATGAGCATCTGTGGTGCTTTCCACAGATTCAGTGTGCTGAGATGTGTCTGCACATGCGTTCATGTCAAGAAGGTGCACAGGTTTGATTCTCTGCTCAGCTCAGCTCGATGATGCTGTCGCGCTGACCTTTCCTTCATTGCTCTGCACCGTTTTAGCATAGAATTGACTAAATAACACCTTCAGGCTAAAGAAACACACACATTTAACACACTCAGACACACACACAAAGACACGGGTTGCAGACCTGAGGCTCAACGGAGCGGTGCATGGGCGGAGTCCGGGCCTGCTGGATGCCCCCACTGCTGAAGGACTCGGAGCGCGGCGGCAGCGATGGGTCTGAGATTCGGTTGGAGACTTTATGCTGCAACGCAGGAGAAGAGAGTTCAGCTTATACTGTGCCTCCACCTGACACACACACACACACACACACACACACACACACCTGGCATTCACCATCAGGCAGAATGTCCACCACGAAACGGTCCTCTAAGGTGTGTGTGTGTCTGTGTGTGTGGAGATGTTTCCCTGCAGCTGCACTTATGTCCAGTTTTGTGTATCAGGTAGAAATAAACATGTCTGAGGTCAGACTGTGACATCACAGGCTCATTCTGTGCAGGATAAACTGAGTGACATCCTTTTTATGACGTTGCAGTCACGTGCAGTTTTACATTCAGGCTTTTAATAACAGCACAGTAAGCCAAACACAGCATCCTGTGATCTTTGCTGCACAGTAAAAATCTGTGGATTTTGGAGAGCTGTTACAGACCCACTTCAGGGGCAGGTTTATCTTCTCAGACCTGAATATTGTCATATATTGTTGCTATGATGATGTAATGTCCTCACAGGGTCACTGCAGACAGTCATGCTTTAGTCACACGAGTGGGTAAACTTCCACACCGTGTCAGGAATGCAGAGCGAATTATTTAAGGACACTTTGCTACACGTGCAGGAATTTTCCTTCTAACTTGATATTTTCACAGCACTTATTGTGTTTTTGCATAAAGTGGAGTCTGGGCACCTCTTCCTCATTGGTTACATAAAGAGGAAGTCTACATCAGATATCGTGGTCTGCGTCACAAGTAAAGCTGCTGATCAGCTCTCCACATTTCTAAGCCTGCTGGTTTGAGCTGGCTGCGGTGCCGTCTGCGGCCCCCGAGGAGCTGCACATTGACAGGGTTCATTCTCTCTGTTTTTAAAGGGGAACATTGTGATGGAAACATTTCTTCCTCTGAAGCTTGAAGGGAAGTCCTGGGGGGCCGAGACCAGGGTAGACCTATCTGCACAGAATGTGCTTTCCATGCTCGGCATCCACGGGGACAGAGACTGATATAGCTGCAGCTGTCCTACATCTGCCCACCGCCTGCCACCAGGGGGCGGCCCTGCCGATCTGCCCTAAATGTGCTGCTTTGAGGTGGCCTTGATTTAATGTTTCAAATGTGAAACATTAACCTGCAGTTTATGAGCTCATATCAAATTAAACCAACATTAGAGAATAAATAAAAACCTGGACTTTAACATAAAGTGAAGATGAAGCCTGAAAGAGGAAAGCAGGTGAAGACAGAACCTGTTAGAGGGCAAAATCACAAACATGCAGTAAAAGAGCAGCTCTCAGTCTGGGGAACAAATCAGGATCTTAACTTTTACCCATTTTTATCCTCTTAAATATAAACTGATGTAAGAGCAGAGGTTAGAGAGCCGCCTGCAGCAGCCTGTCAGATGGAGATGATGGTGGTGCGGATGTAAAGCTTTTTACAATTAAAATCACAAAACAACTAAATATTTCATGTCAGTGTTTTTGTTTGTGCATTTTTAGCTCATGTAAGGGCTCTCCCGTGGAGTCAATACCCAGCGTGCAGAAGCAGCACCGGAGAAGCTCTTTGATGGGAAATGTGGGAAGAGGAGGAAAGTGCTGAGGGAATTAAATCAATGAATCCCAGTGAAAGTGGTGAGAAATGAGAGTCCACAGAGTCCTGCCAGAGTTACAGTGGGACAGTTCACCTGGTTAGAGAAATGGAGCTGTTATTAGACATTAGAGGGGGGTTAATTAGGCAGCCCGCACAGACGGCGAGATGAGGAAGCATCCGTTCATCCTCTGACTAACCAAGCGGTCAGGGCTGCGGCCCCTGGACTCGATGTTCCTGTCGGGACTCCTGTTGGGGCTCCTTTGGGACGCCACTGGCTCAGAGTAGGTCGGCTCGGAGTCCGGGACGCAGGTGATGCGGATTCGTGGCGTGTGAATGTGATGTCTGGAGGGGCTGACGTGGGCAGGGTAGGAGGGGGGGCGGGAGCGAGGTTTGTACCCGGGGAGCTTCAGGAGCTCCTCGAATTTGATGTCTTGTTCCTTGAAGGAGTGATATTTCTTTGGGGGGATGCGGGGAGAGTTGCTCTGAGCTCGACGCATCACCTGGAAGGGAAGGTGAGTGTTTAACAGGGCAGCGAGCAGAGAGCGTGCACGTAAAGACGTGCACGCTCACAGATGCAGTGAGAGAACTTATCTGTTTTTGTAAAACTGGAGGAAGAGGTCACATGTTATCCATCTTTACAGAAACACTCCAGATATCTGAGTTTCATTCCAAACTCTCATCACTGACTCACGGTTTCCAGTCAGTGACCAACATGGAACAAATCTATTTAAAGCTGCGTTAAGCTTTTGGAATAAAACTTTTAATTTAGTCATTTCTCAGCCTGCTGCTTGTTGTCGTGCTGCTTCACCTGGAAAACGAAGAAACAAAAATCAGAAAGTTGTTATTTTGAGGATCATCGCAGACTCGTCTGCAGATCAGCTCCGAGGATGCCTGCAGGGCGGAGCAGAGCCCTCTGAGAGCCTCGCCGGCCTTTCACTGAGTTTATGAAACACCTGTTTTTGTGAATGGAGCTGCTGCCCACTGTGTTTCCTTGTTCTCGTTCCCACATGCTTCCCTTCAGTCTACATCTGCACATCTGGATGTCAGCAGCACCACCTTTGAACCTGCAATTGTTTCCACTGGGATCCAGTGCTGCAGCACCACCTCCCAAAAAATTAAATCGTAACTATGCTGTGAAATAGGAGGTATGTGTAACTCATATTTACCATGTTCCATTGGTGGATGTTTGTGTTAAAATGTACGTAATCCCTATGAGCTAAAAAGCTTCAGACACTCGGGTTCAGACATTTTTCTCTACTTTTGGTTCTATGTGATGTCAGAGGGCGGGCAAAATCCCTAATATGGTCATCACTGTTTACGAGGGGCAGCCAATCAGAGTGAGGTTGGCTTAAACAGCTTGTTTCAGAGAGAGGCTGAACTGAAGGGCTGGATGGTGGTCCTGTGTAAGATAAAGAGGAACTCTGAATCATGCACAGGTGCTCTGTTAGAGTCAGTGAGTAAATAAAGTGGTGGGATGGGCCCACTTTCCTCATTTTGTCAGTTAGATGCTCTGAGTGACTGAAGGATTTTTGTTTTAAGGATGTTTAGCTTTGTGTTTGCACGCATGAGGATGAACCTGCAGCAGCACTGAGATAAGTGTAAAACAGGAACCGTGGAGGTACCTCTTTGGCCCAGGATGGCTTGTCGTTGCTGCTGGGTGCCTGGTCCTTGTAGTGGTACAGCTGCTTCTTGTCCTGCGGCGGTCGCGGCGGCTCCTGCTGCTGCTGCTGCAGCGACACCAGGTACGCTCGCTCCTGCTGCAGCTGCCTCTGCAGCCGCTCGGCCTGCCGCTGCTCCTCGATCTGCTTCCTCTTGTACTCCTGCACACAGAGCAGAGACACGTCAAAGCATGGACTGCACGTACTTTTAATTATTCTGCATGTCTCGAAAAGGGTGCCCCCCACCCGCCTGCATTCGTTCTGCATGTGGACACCCAGAGCACTGCTCCTATGGTTTGTTCAGACCAAACACAGAGCCTGCCAGCTCAGACTTTTGATCCAACTTTTATATAAATGCAAAAATAAGCAGAAAAAGCAGAGGGAGCAGAGAAAAGGGAATTCCAGCTATCAGTTGTAGGAAGGAAGCGGCTCTCCCGGCTGTTAGGAGGGGATGTTTGTGTAACTGCATCCACATGGCTAACATGCAGAGTAAATATAAAGGTGTAGATGCTGCCTCTCTGCTGCTGCCGTCTTGCATCTCGGCTCAAATCTGTCAGACTTCTGCTTTATATTGTAATGAAAGAAGAAGCAGCAGGGAGAAGTTGTTTGATCTTATTTCACTGTCACAAACAGTGTTTAATTTGATCTATAATGACGATGACCTCTGACCTCTAGACTCTCAGTGTCTCTCTTCTTCTTTGGTTGTGCTCTGCTTTGTCCTGCAGATGCTAATTGACTGCATGAGCACAGTCTTTGAGCTGAGCTGTGACATCACAGCATCATCACAGCAGGGAATCCTGGCTAAATATGAAATGACACTAAATCAAAGTAGTGCTCGCTCAAGTTAAAGATGCTGCAAACCTGTGAAAGCTGCTTCACTTTGTATATAGTAACAGTGACATTATGAGTGTGCCTGAGCTGTAGCTGCAGGAACCTGCACAGATGCACAGCATTGCTCAGCTGGACCTCTGATAAAGTTTACTACATATTCATGGAGCACAGCCTCGAGTCTCAGCTCACATCAGGCTTTGATGGGACGGCGGTTCAAAGCTGCTGGATGTTGTCACCTTTAGAGCTCTGCTATTTATCAGAGCCGTTTGTGTGTGTGTGAACTGATCATTCTGATGTCACTGACAGAGGAAGACGGCCTCATCACAAACAGCGATGCTGAATAAAGTCTTTCCACAGCGGCAGCCATTGACTGCCACGCCCACCACCGTGTGCTGATTGATTTGATGCTTTGTAACTTTTTCTACGTAAATCGGCGTGTGCGTCATCTCCACTCGGCTCATATTGATCGATTATCGACTGCCCTCACCTTCGTGTCACATTTTATTTACCTCAGGAGACAATAAACGGGCCGACTTCCTGGAAACCATCAATGAGAGCTCCCGCAGATCCGGACTGTCTGCACCTCAACACACCTCAGATTTCTGGGTGGCTTTGATTATAAAACTGATCACAGATCAGAAATCAAGCAAACCAAAAACCAGAGCTGGGCCTCACTGAGCATCAACCCTGAAACCTGAAGCCCTTCTTACATTCTCACTCTCAGGTGACCCCTCCAGTGGAAACAAAGAGCAGTTTGCTCATTGGTTGATCAGGTGAGCACATGCCACACGGCTAAAAAAAAACTCCAGTGTGGGTTTGAGTCCAACCGGTGACCCCTGCTCGCTCCCTGCTCTGCTGCCTCATCTTCACTGCTGCTCTATCCACTAAAGGCAAAAATCCCCCCAAAGAAGGAAAAGTTTACCCGCTGTGTTTAAAACAGAGTTTACGACAGACAAATGTGACTTCTGGGTCTGAAGCGCCTTAAATCTGATTTATTCTGCCAGCAGGGGGAGCCCCCCCCACTCTGTGACTTCATTAATCTGCTGTCTCATTGAATAAAACATGGAGTCTTCTTTTAAAATTATGGTACTAAGGTTGTTCTAAGGAGGATCACCCAGGACGTGCTGATTGGCTGTCAGCGAGCACGCTGCTTCAGGTTTTCATCAGGAAAATGTCAGAAACGCTGAGCTGTGGGTTTAATAACAGCTGAGTGATGTCATGATGGCTCCATCCATCTTTTATACTGCCTACGCTTTCAAAGATCAAGCTAACCAACTGCTACGCTGCAGCGCTGCAGTGCAGGTGTGCACAGAACCTGAGGAACCATTCAGGTGCTTTTTACAGCATAAAGCACCGTATGCAAGATAACTTAATCCAGGATTAACACATCCTGGTTTCCCCCTTCTCCCTCACCAGTCACAGCAGATGGTTTCCCCTCCCTGAGTCTGGTTCTATTGGAGGTCCCTTCCTGTTAAAAGGGGGTTCTTCTGCCTCACTGTCACCAGGTCCCTGCTCACAGGGTTTTCTCTCTAATATTTTAGGGTATTTATCTTATAATATCAGGCACTTTGAGCTGTGTTGTTGTGAAGCATTAGCCTTCATCAGTCTGTAGCTGTTTGTGTGTTGTGTTACCAGCAGTAGGGCCTGCTCCTGCAGGAGCTGCTGCTGCAGGATCTCCAGCTGCCTCTGCTCCTCCTCCAGCTGTCTACGGATATACTCCTAACCAATCAGGAGACCCGGCCGGCACCACAGGCAGCCAATCAGAGAGCAACCGGGTGGCACGGAAACAAATCGGAGCCCAGGCAACCAGTGACATCAGCGGAGCAGGAAATAGAAGAAAAGGAAAGAGGAGGAGGACAGCCGAAGTAGGAGAGGTGTGAAAGTAGGGATTTAGTCAGGAATAGGCGAGGAGGAAAAAGAGCAGCAGGGGCGTAATTAGTAGAACAGAAAGACATGTTTATTATTGAGAGGACAGCATGAAATCAGCTGTGCAGGAGGAAGACGCTTCTCTGAGAGTGAAGGAAGGTAACTATGAGTCATTAATAAGCCGACTGTGCTACAGCCTGAGGATGGATGTGTGGTGATACTACAGCCAGCACACAGAAATACTTCATAGAGAGTAAAACTTAAAGTTTAAAGTTAAAATTACAGTTTTCTGTCTGTCAGCTACACCTATAATCATCTGCTGCAGCTCGAGCTTTTCATCGTTTAGCTTTTTTTCCTCAGTGAAATCACAGATTTTCCTGACCAGGAAACGCTGCAGACCGAGCAAAAGCAGAGGGAATAACTTTGGAAGTTTGGTGGAAAGTTGGTGCTTTGTGCTGCTTAGAGCTTTGAGACAAACAATAATTTAGAACTCATAACGAGTAAAATGTTCATTTAACTGTCAGATAATTGAGTGTGCAAACAAATAAAAATGAAAGGGCACAGATTACTGTTGCTATAACAGTGGAGGAAATTCATTTGTAACTGTCCCGCTGTTATTTCCTTTTCCAAGGTTAGTGAGAGCTCGTTTAAGTGTCTTTTGTTCCCTTTTTTCTATTGCAGCTGATGTAAAGCTCACATAAACCTCTCTCTCTGCAGCGCCCCCTGGTGTCTGGCGGCCGGCATCCACATTGTAAACATGTGAAATGTGTAGTGTACACCTGTTGTAGGAGCCTTAATGTTATTACAGCCGAGCATGTGAATCTGTGTAGAGAACTTCAACTATCAGAGGAGCTGGCTGCAGAGGGGCTGAGAAGCCACGCCTCCCTGTATGACACCTGTCAGTCAGGTGTTTACTTACCTGCTCTCTCTCTGCGTGCCTCCTCTCCTCCTCCCGGCGGAGCTGCTCCATCTCTTCATACCTCCGCCTCTGTTCTCGCTCCTGCTGCTTCCTCAGCTCTCGCTCGCGACGCTGTTGCTGTAGGTGGAAACAATTTTACACCTCAGCTGTGTGCGTGTGTGTGTGTGTGTGTATGCTGCACGTCAGCTCTGTTTTCCTGGCATCTGGATGAGCTGAGGTGCTAACACAGGTGTGATGAAGACGAGTGATTTCCTGAGATGTTTTTCACAGACTGAAACAAAGACCTCTCTTTTATCTGCATCTGATTCTGCGTAATGAGCAACCGTCAGGTCATAGTTACCTCCTCCAGCCGCCGCCGCTGCTCTTTCTGCTCTTCTATACGTTTCTGCCTCTCGGCCAGTAGTTGGCGCTTGTGCTCCTCGTTCTGCTGCTGCTCCAGCTGCTGACGCCGGATCAGCTCTGATCGCTCCTTATTGGCCAGCTGCAGACGCAGGAAGTCCCGCCTCAGTGTGGACTCGCCGGGAATGTTGATGATGGAGCTGGAGGATGGCCAATGAGAGGAACGTTAGTGACATAATTAAACAGAACTGAGACTTCTGCAGGTTTATAGTTTTATAAATGAGGTCTGGCTCTTTACTCCCTGCTGCATCAGTTGAAAGCTGAAGATGAGCAGCGGTGATATTTATGTAGCACTCTTTCATTAGCAGTAACCACAGACTGTATAAAAACCATAACACCACCCATTTGTTTGTGAGCATAGTGACCATACTTGGATGAGGAGGTGGAGTTACCAGGTGAAGTGAGCTAGCTGTAAAGCTGAAATATCTGCTCATAAAATCCTGCAGGTTCACACAGGTTTGTTATAGTGGGCAGTGCCTCAAGTGGACATTAGAGGAACTGCAGCCATAGCAGAGGCTGTGGCTGCTACAGTAATCCCACCTGGGCTCTCCTATGTCTCTCTCTTCATCCTCTTCCTCACTCCCACTGTACTCGTACTCAGTCTCATCTGAGGGGAAACAAACAGATCTCAGGTCAGTGTTTGCATCTGTTGGAACAGCTGTGAGCCGAGGCGAGTCCGCGTGGGTGGTGCCTCCTCACCTCTCTCGCCCCTCCTCTTCTTGGTGCGGTCGATGTGGTCCTTCAGCTGGATGCGGACCTGCCGCTCGTTGGGCAGGTCTCTGATGAATGGGTGTTTGAGGAGCTGCTCGGTGCTCGGCCGCTGGCTGTGACTCTTCACCAGGCAGCTCTCTATGAATGACTGAAACTTCTTCGACCTGGACACGAGCACACATTTCAAATCATGAATTATCTGATAAATTATTCTCTGAACGCAACGGTCGCAGCTTTACCGTCTCACAGGCCACCGCATGTTTCTGTGTGTGTTTGAGTGACTCACCACTTCTTTGATTTGAGTCTCGGGGCAGGATTTCTGGGGATGAGGAAGAGCGCTCTCATTGGATGCATGTCGCACAGAGCTGAGGAGGCAAAAGGAAGGAAAGGAGAGGAGAGCAGATAAAAGGAAAGGAAATGCATGAGTATTAGTGCAGGAAGGAAAAGAGCCAAGGAAATGATGGAAAGGTCAGTAGATGAGGAAAGGAAGCAAGAGGAGGAAAGAAGATGGGACAAGACAGAGGAAAGGAAAGGAAAGGAAAGGAAAGGAAAGGAAAGGAAAGGGAAGGAAAGGAGAGGAAGTGGTTAAAGTAGGAGCAAAGAGGGGAGGGGGAGGAGACAGGAAGAAGGTGCAAAGCAGAAAGAGAAAAAGGGAAGGACGTGGATTTGTGCGTTGAGCTCGCAGACAAACTGTGCTGTGAGTGTCAGCTGATCACAGTGAATCATACTTACGTGGAGCTCCCTCTGCCATCTCTATAGCTGTGATACCGAGCGACCACAGATCACTCTGCAGAGAGAAACACCAAACGTTCACATCCTCGCAGCGTGTTACCGACTCAACACTTTGCAGAGATCTGATCGCTGTACTTGTTAAGTGATAAAAATACAGTCAGAAAAAAGTGCCATCTGTGCCTGTTTGTGTCTGTCTTTAACGTTTCATCAGCATTATCAGCGCCTTTCTGTTTTTAGCTGCAGATCTGAGCGTTGGCGCTGGAACATGAACTGAGGGCTTCTTGTCACGTAAAGCCCTGGAGGGTTGGAGTTAATGGTGTAGGCACACATCCTCCACCGGCTTGCCGCAGGGGTCCGTCCTGTCCCCATTACAGTAACCGCTGCACACTCGCTGATTTCTGAAGGAACAGTTCTCATTTCTGTCGGTGCGCTCGGGTGGCAATAATCGGAGATTACATGACTTCAAAGAAACAGCAGATATGATGTGAGGGATTGTTTTTAAAGGTCAGTGTGTGTTTGTTCACAGCTACAAGCAGTTTGATTCTACAAGAGCAATTTAAGAAAAAGAAAAACAGCAGAAAGTGCACGTTTATCCTTCTCAGACTGGATCTGCTCTGCAGGGAACGCCCCAATGTCCTAGCTCAATGGATCCAAACGCTCCTTTATTCAAATCAAGCAAACACAGAGGTGAAAACATCCAAATTCATTCAGAGCAGCTGTTCCAGTGATGCTTCATACTAGCACTGTTCATGCACAGCAGGGCTTTAATCCGAACCGTGCAGCAGCGCGTTCAGGACTAACCTCACGCTGTGGACGGGAAACAGAAGATTCACAAAGTTAGCAAAAGTTCTGCAAACACACAGCACTGCCATCACTGTGGAGATACAGGGGGAGGGCAACTCTGAAGGCTTGTATACGAACACATGGAAGCTGGAGGATGAAGACTAAATGGTTCTCATGCTGAGGCTGTCACACGGCAGGATGACGACACGAAGAGATCCCATCCACGGCAGGAGGCCGGTCATGAACACGCTGCTGCACGGTGTGGATTAAAGACATGTTCATGAACTTGTATGAAGCCCAGAGAGAGAACAGGAGCACCTGACCTCCTGATCTCACCTGAGTCTCATTTATCAGGTAAACTCTCACCTCTGTGCCATTTCCCCTCAGTGGATGAACCCTGCAACTAAACTAGTCCATAACCAAAAATAAGACCAATGCACAGTCAGGACCGCCGCATGCTTCACTAATATAAGTGGCCATGTTCTTATTAATGCATTAAACTTGTTATTGTGCTTCTGCAGCCTTTCAGCAGGCAAACACAGTCTCTATCCACAAGCCGAGGGCTGCAGGATCTTCCAGTAACAGAAAATCACTGATAGGTGTGCAGCCCAGGTTACCATGACAATGTGAGCCGACTCCTTAAAAGTGAAAACCCTGAGTTAAACCTGCCGAGACCTTAATCCTGCCTCACAGGCCCGGGGTCGTGCCGAGTTACCTTGAAGTCGTAGGTGGCGTCAGGATTCTCATCACAGGCGATGACCTCGGGGGCCATCCAGTACGGGGTCCCAATGAATGTGTTCCTGCGTCCCACCGTACGGTCCAGCTGAGCACTCACACCAAAATCCACTGCGCACACACACATACACACACACACACACACACACACACACACACACACACACACACAGTGGTGAGCACTGCATTTCATTTGTTGATCAAAGTCAGCCCCTCAGCAGCGTTGGAGGGTTCAGCGTAGTCACGATTAGGATCTAACTGTTTCTCACCCAGTTTGACCTCGGCGTTCTCCGTCAGCAACACGTTCTGACCTTTGATGTCTCTGTGGATGACCTTGTGCTGGTGGAGGTGGGTCAGACCCTGGAGACGAGGAAATGGTTATTGAAAGCAGGTCAGGCTGCAGCAGACGCGTCTGAGCGCTCTTCAAGCTTCAGCTCATGCTTCAGGTTCATTTCTGCTTTTTGAGGGCAAAATATGTTGAAGATACACAGTAACTAAAGGAAAACTGGACAACACATGTGCACACATGCCTCAGATTGTCTGTCTGTTCTCATAAACTTACATGTTAATCGTAATTTTCTTTTTTGTAAATTTTTTATTAATAATTTGCCACATTTTTCCTGTAAATTTGTTCCTGTATATTTGACAGTTTTTCTCTCTTAAATTTGATGTTTTGATTTTTCTTGCACATTTTTCTAGCAAACCTGCCTGGTTCTTTTCATAAATTTTCACACACATGCAGTGGACTTTCTTATGTTTTTTAAAAACTCCGGAGGCGTTCCTCTGGGAACCTGCTGGGTGTTTCTTATGTTCATACAGGCACAGCTTCTCCTCTCTGCCGTCGGCACTTGGGAGCTCACCCTGAGGATCTCTCTGCAGATGTAGGCGATCCATTCCTCCTTCAGGGAGTTCCCTTTGGTGTTTTTGATCAGATCTGTCACCGAGCCGGCCCCGCAGAACTCCATCACCAGCTGCACAAACACATAGATGGTGTTAGATTGCAAACCTCTGGAGAACATTTAGTTTCTGTGCAGCAGAACTGGTGCTCCCATCACTTTGACTCATTTCAGATCTGCTAAGAAAACCTGTTTGTTAGAGCAACTCACCCACAGCTGGTCGTCCACTCCTGGAGGGTTCTTCTTGATGAAGGCTCCATAATAGGTCGCTATGTTCCTGTGGTGGCTGTACTTCTTCAGCATATTGATCTCGGCTTTAATCTCCTCCTCCTCATCCTGAAGCACACAAACACCGAGTCAGATGGAGCACGATGCTAATAACATACACAGGAAAGGGTTAAAGGCAGCTGAGAGTGTCACTCACTCCTGTGACGTCCATGACCTTGATGGCAGCAAGTTGGCCTGTTTTGACATGGCGACCCTAAAAAACAGACGGAGAGCAGATCAAAGGGACGAGTCACGGATTTCCATCTGGGACAAGTTTACTCAACATTTCCATCCTTTAATCTCTTAAGAAGAAGCAAAAACCCAGTTTAGTAATTCCATGATGGGGTCTCAGCACCCCTGCAGGGGGCGCTCATGGGGACATTTTGGGAGAAAACTGTATAGATGTACTGATGCAAAGAATGACATCTGCCTTTAAATAAAGACGGATGGTAGAAGCACTGAAGCCGTCAGCTTTAGACCGGAACCCACAGAACGTTACTGTGACGTTTTCAGGGTGGGCTGCGTTTCCCTGCGGGGGTCATGTCTGACAGCACGCGGTCGTGATCAGCAGAGATGATGTGCGCCTGTCTGCAGCTTCCTGGAGCGATAAAAACGCTGCCTGTTTGTTTAGAAGCGCTCTTACACTTCAGTCATGTGTGATCAGATAACACAGAAATGAAAGATGAGTCCGTGGACGCTTCACACGCACCCGCAAAACTGTGTCCAGATCATTCAGTCATTTGGTACACCTCATCAACTGCTCGCAATGATCTGATCAGCCAATCACACGGCAGCAGCTTGATGTTCAAACTTCAGCTCCTGAAATTCAGACCAAGCATCAGAATGGGGAAAAAAGGTGACTTTGGCATGCTTGTTGGTGTCAGGCGGGCTTGTCTAAGGGTTTTAGAAACTGCTGAAGACATTCCCACACAGCCAACTCTGAGGTTTCCAGACAACAGTCCGGAAAACAGGAAAACATAAAGTGAACAGCAGCTCTCTGATGTCAGAGGTTAGAGGAGCATGGCTTCAAGCTGATAGGAAGGCAACAGGAACTCAACCGCTTGTTACAAAGTATGCAGAAGAGCATCTCTGAACACACAACATGATGGGATACAGCAGCAGAAGACCACACCAGGAAACTGAGGCTACAGGTCACACAGACCCACCAAAACTGGTCAACAGAAGAAAACCCTCTCCTGGTCTGATGAGTCTGATTTCTGCTGCAGCATCCAGATGGTAGGGTCATAAACAGCATGGATCCATCCTGCCTGGTATCTACAGTTCAGGCTGCTGCTGGTGTGATGCTGTGGGGATGTTTTCTTGGCACACTTTGGGCTTCTTAGTACAAGATGAGCATCATTTAAACCCCACAGCCTACCTGAGTATAGCTGCTGACCATATCCATCTCTGTATGACCTCAGTGTACCATCTTCTGATGGCTGCTTCCATCAGGATGACACACCATGTCACAGAGCTCAGATCATTTTATTTGTAAGGCAACAAATCACGGCAACAACCTCAAGATGATCTGAAACAGTCTCAAACTGGTCCCTGGCACATGACAGTGAGCTCACACGGCCTCCACAGTCACCAGGTCTCAATCCGATGGAGCACATTTGGGATGTGGTGGAACGGGAAGTTTGCAGCATGGATGTGCAGCTAATAAATCTACTCTCATGTCAATATGGGCCAAAATCTCTCAGGACTCTTTGGAGCAACTTCCTGAATCTACGTCACGAAGAAGTAAAGTGTAGGTGTACCTAATGAAGTGGCATAATGCTCCAAATTATGCTCAGTCACTTTCTCCAAGTGCTGGTCATCACGTCCAACCCAACTTTGTTTCTTTATGTTGCTACTGAGGCACACAGCTGGGCTGTGAGTACACACAACAGCTGCGAGTGTCGTTAATAACAAGGTTTTATTTAAAGTCTGAAGATGCACAAAGCCGTTTAGATCCACGGTCAGCCTTTCCAAAGGGGGAGGGGCCCGGCGGTGACCCTGGGGGAGCTGCAGCCTCTTCATCAGCAGGAGGACTTCAATAATTCACAGTGAAGCTGAACTAAAATCCAACGTGTCCTCCTTCAAAGTGAAGCCGGTATCACAGCAGCTGTTAAGGCGAGAAAGTGGAAATTCATCCACCTCACCACACACACACACACACACACACACACACACACACACACACACACCATTTCCTCATGGTAACCTAGCAACAGGCCTGGCAGTGAGGGCAATGAATGAATGTGGGGTTGGAGGAGAAAAGCGATGGTTTCTGTGTGTGTGTGTGTTAGGAGGCCGTGATGTTTCACACACTGGGTCACTTTCACATGTGCGTCCCTCAGATATACACACACACACACACAGACACACACGTCTCGGTTACTCAGCGTTGCATCAGACGCTGAGCGTATCTGACAGGCCGACATCACCTCCGAGTATGGAAAGTCTCTTCATCTCTCTCCGTCTCACATCCTTTGTTTCCTGTTTCATTCCACCGCCTCGCTCACGTTCTCTCACCATTGCCGAGTTTTCGATAATTCAGCATCATCATCATCATCATCATCAATAATTTTAGAATAATTTGGATTAAAGCTGATCTAAAGCCAGCCTGATTACCATGCCAATCAGGGATTACTGAAAGCTGACTTTGGATCTGCCATTAATCATCCAATCAAACCCTTTGAAGTCAGCTGCCATTTTAGTAGATGTGCTGTGAACCGGCTCCAACCTTCACCCATTAAGAGCTCAAGTGTGCTCCAGCCTCCCTTTAAAACATGATAATTGGTTTAGTCTCTAGTGTCTCTCAGTCAGGTGGCTGACAGGCAGGTAGAGGTGGAAACCACACAGTAAAACTGGCCATTGATGTCAGTCTGAAGCTCCATTTATGCTCGCTCTGATGCTTCTCAGTACCAAATACCTCGACATGTTCTCGTACCTGAGGAACTATCCACGGCTCTGACCTCAGAGGTCAGGATAAACCTGAGAAATGAAGCTCGTCCTTCCATCCTCTGATTACATTAATTACATCACTTATTGGCTCACGGGCCGCTAACACACTAATATGATCACCACTGGGCCAGCATAGCAAAAACATGGCTTCATAACTTACAGTACTGTGCAAAAGTCTTGAGCCACCACTCATTTCTTCATATTTAGCTGGGAAAATGAGAAAGAGCTGATTTATTGAAGCATTGAAACATACAAGGATATACGGCAAAAGCAGAGTCTGCTGCTGTAATGAGCATGAAAGTCGAGATTTGGTGTGACCTCCTTTATTCTCTCTGAGGAGCTTCCTGTAGTTTCTTTCAGCAGTCTGCAGGAACAGTTCTCCAGGCTTCCTGAAGGACCTTCAGAGCTCCTCTTTGGATGTTTCTGCCTTTGGTTCTGATCTCTGTCGGGATGATCCCACACTGCTGCAGTGATGCTGAGGTCCGGGCTCTGAGGAGGCCGATCCATGACTGATTGCAACAGCAGTGTGCTTTGGGGTCATCGTCATGCTGAAAGATGAAGCCAATCCGATGCCTTCCAGATGGTGGATCAAAATCTGATGGCACTTTTCTGCATTCATAATTCCATGAATTTTGACAAGATCTCCAACACCACCCAAACCATGACAGAGCCTCCACCGGGTTTCACAGATAGTTGCAGATGTTCAGCCCAGCTCTTGTGTGGCATACCTCAGCCTTTCCTACCTGCTTCCTTTCCTGACAGCTGCACTTCCACTGAGACCATCTCTGATGAAACAGCAGATGATCAGCTCTCAGGTCCTGTCAAGTCTTTTTCTTAAGGATGTGACTTTCAGATACTGTTTATCTGCTGTAGATTTTTAGGCCTCACACTTCTTCTTTTGTCCGCCTCTTGTTCATTTTCCCCAACTCTTTTAAGGACACTGTGCACACTGTGCTGAGATATGCCAGCATTTGAGTGACAGCTCTTTGGGAATCAGCTTGTTGGTGCAAAAATACTATTTTATGTTTGTAAAACTTTTATTGTTGGCATTCTTCACAGACTCGACTAAAGAAAAGGGAACAAATGTGTTTTTATGACAGGCTGCTGGTAACAAAGTGTCTAAAGTTGTTCTTTGCTAAGCTGACTGTTATGTGCAGACACAACACGGGTGTGGCGAGTGAGGCGGCTTTTAATGCTTGAATGGTTCACAGGTCAGAGTTACAGGGACTGAAGCTGAGTGAAAAATCAGCCAATGTCCTTTTAAAGAGCTTCAGAAAGCTGGAGGACTGTTGCTCAAGTGCAGTTTAAAAACACCACAGGAACGTTCTTGGAAGGAAAATATCAAGAAACGAAGCTCAGGATATTTGCACAATACTGCATATTTATTAAAAATACACCCTCTCCTACAGAAGAACTGTGTGAAGATGTTCACCTGCAACACAAGTCACCACATTTCATTGTGTCTGTAATGGTTTCTCAAGAAAGAGGAACCAAATACAGGAGAGCAAAGTAAAATCCAGAATCCTCAATCTGAAATAAGCCAGGGAGTTATCAGCAGGAAAAGACAGGGAAGCACAGAAAACCATGGAAATCTGAGGAATGCTGGAAAGCCTGAGTACAAGTGGTAACATGATGATCTGATGAGGAGGATACACTGAGACACAGGGGTGGCACAAAGAGGGCAGGAAACCTAGAAAAGGCAGGAAGTAGAACTAAATCAAGTGTTTACTAAGCAGACCTTTCAAAGTAAAACAGGAAGTGCCTAATCATGGCGCAATATTCTGTGATTTCTGATCATCTCTCTCCCTGTGTGGAAGCCCCTCCCCTCAGGTCTTCAGTTCAGTCCTGTGGGTCGAATGTCGTGCATCGCACGGTTCCTGCCACACCAGCCATGAGCTGAGTCACTGAATCTAAAAGGATTCTTGATCCATCATTTATGTTATTTTCTTGAGAAAATCAAGATCACTAAAGACGAAATATTTGATCCAAAATTCCTCAATCCAGATGCAGATCGACTCCCAGTTACTCATTTGTAGGCTGGACCAAAACCCACCTCTGCTGAAGTTCTCATGCAGATCTGTCCGTAACTTTCTGAGTAAAGAACCAGAGGAACCAAACCAATCACCTCCTTGGTGGAGGTCACCTGACAGAGTGTTACATCCTTTCCTGAAAACTGTTCTTTCAAGGCTAAAAGGTGAAGCAGACACTCAGAGTCACAGATGTTCACAGTTTCAGAGCCCTGACTCAGTTTGCAGGCCTTTCCAGGCAGCTCTGGCAGATTTGAGGGGATTCTGGGATTTACTTAGCAAAGTTATAATCCATAAAGTGAGTGAACCTGCTCCCTGGACCTCAGGTTAAGTGTGTGAAGTGCTGCTGTGACTGCGGGACAAACGGCCGTGATCCAGCATGATGAGGCAATAACAGGCGAGGCAGATAACAGCGGGGAGATGAGAGGCAGAGATAGCATCTTGGAGAGCCTCTTTGTCTTGCTATCTCTCTTCCTTTGACGCTGACGGCCGGCCAGACAAATCTCCCAAAGGTGACACAGAGCTTCCCGTGTGTGTGCGCACGTGGGACCATGGCAGAGGCGGGACGACAGGAGGAAGCTGCATTAAAGCAGCACCTGAATCCACACATGCAGGGACGGAGAGATAAAGATAGCAGCAGAGAGAGAACAGAGGGAGGTGGCAGGTGAGGAGGAGGAGGAGGAGGACTGCAGGTAGAAAAGGGCAGAATATCCTTTTGAGGCAGCCTCAGGCGTAAAAACACACCTCAGGTCCCGCGTTCAGACAAGCCTCGCATTCCTAACCTGAACACAAGTCCTGACACATGAAGTCAGAAACAGACTGACAAAAGTTCCTGCAAACACACGCCTGTGCATGAGCGTGGGCTCCTGTCTGCGTCCTGCTGTCACAGAAATACACAGCTTCACCACATTTGGTGTTTTAGAGGCGACCGCGAAAGGAGAACCACAAAGAAGTATTAATCTGTGTTTTAAAGAAAAAACACACAAACAGCAGGCTGTTACTTTGTGTTCAAACCCCCAAACTGGCAGCAGCTACACCAGCTTATCACCATTCCCACAGCACGAAATACCACCACGCTGTCACAGAAGCTCCCCTCTGAGATACTCAGATCTGGTCTCAGTGCCATGACATACCAGCGACAGTGAAAGCGAAGATGATGCCATTCCTTATTGAACATGTATGGATGCAGGGTCGGGACTCGGGGCGTCACACTTTAAAGCACCATCTACCTTTAAGAGCCATTTTTAATGCACAAAGAGGCCGTTTAACCCTGATTCCCAAATGTAACCAAGTGGTCTGGACGCTGAAACCAAAGCATGATGAGTGCAAACAGCAGCAGCTTTATTGTGCCTTCATGTTAGGTCAGTTTGTTCATAGAACGATTCTCATTTCTTAGTTTATAATGTTTACAGCTTCCTGTCCATCGTAGACCGAACAGGCTGCACAGACATGAATGTTTCAGCCCAATCTGGCCCTCATCTGCAGCTCTCTCTGGGCCACTGCTCCACCTGATGTGGGCCAGGTGTGTCATTTAGACCAGCGCTGGCCTATATAACCCACACTGACCTGCCTCATGAGTTTGGAGCCACATCCTGACCACAAATGTTTGCCAGTGGTGTAACTGAGCCATAAGTGCCAAAATAAGCCCAGGTTACAACCATGGCTGTCCACAAACATGAATGAAATATGAATATTTACTTTAAAGGACGCAGCAACATTTAAGCCTCGGGTCGACTAGTCGTGCACGTCCCTACATGAGCTGCAGACTCCAGCCTGACATTCATCTCTTAAACTGCACAGCTGTCATTACTGTCCTATTCCCAGCCCGAAACACTCATTCATTTCCCACTGCTCCTTTCTCAGCTCCCTCTCCTCACCCTGTGCTCTTACAGGCTTTGAAGAATGAGAGATTAGCATTGAGACCTATCCTGAGCTGTGCTATCACAGAGGGCACATGAAAAAGCGAGGCCAGGGCAGCGGTGCCTGACTCGGGGTTGGGCCCTCTTGTTTTTAGATAAGAAAGACTGAATCTCATGTCATACAGATGTAGGCTCCAGGTCAGATGAGCCAACGAGGAGAAAGGTGAACTTAGCAGATCAGGTAAGCATTAACTGACCTGATGCTAATGCTGCTAGCTCAGGTCTCAGGAGGACCGTGGCTTTGAGATGAGTGACAGCACTACCAGCCTGACATCTCCAATGGAAGAAAAAAAGTGCCCGACTCTGGATTTTATCCTTCCTGTCGGGTCCCAACAAGGAGAATGGGCCTCTTTACAAATGTGAGTCACGACTCTGCTGGACTTTATCGACTCTCCAAAGAAGACCAGAGAAGGTCGGTGTGTTTCTGACTGAGACGTAAATATTGTGCAGGTAGAGGAGAAGAATAAATAAGCTCCAGCAAGCTGCAGCAGGTCATGGAAATACCAGCAGGGGGCGTCTGATTATATGGAAGTCTATGGGGGGATGACCCTATTTCCCACTTTATTTATGACCTCAGTAAAAACTGTCCTAATGTCTTTATGGGTTCAATCACTAATCAAAAGTCTTATTTAACACTTATTTAGTTTTTTATTTCTTATTTAGTAAACAATGGTTTAAGGTAAAACACGTGATAAACAGGCTGTGATTTAGGGAGTGGCTGCCTCTGATTTCATAGATGCTTCAGAAACTCAAGCATGTGTGTGCTTGTGTTTCTTTGTCTTAGCAAACCTGGAAGCAGCTGAGTGCTGAACCAGAGATCACCTGCATATGATGAAGGTCTGCTGATGACTCACCTCCTACAGAAACTACTGATCAAAGGTCATTTTCTGATGAATCTCTGCACCTAAAAAAGGAACGATTAGTAACACTTACACATGCAGTCCAGCCTGAGATGAACTGCACATGGTTACTTCACTGTATGAATCATGAGTATGCGCTAATCTGAGGTTTGATACCAGGAACTGAGATACCAGTATTCCCAGGAACCTGCTAACCAGAATGAACTCTTCTCTCCAGTGAAATGCAGAACAAACTGTAATTTTGCAACAAACTAAGGACTGTTGAAACAAAGGCGGATACATTTTTAATGGTTGCAGGACTAAGCCACCGTGAGACTCGAGGTCAGGCGGATGGTCCTGCTGTCACAGAGACGAGGCTCCTGTGACGCTCACACTGTTGCTTTAGAGTTGCTGCTTTCTCAGCTCCACGTGAGGCCAACTGCTGCGCGAAGTGGGCGCAAGAGTTTCAGTGTGCGTTTCAGGAAGTTACAAAGACGCAGCAACTCCAACTTTAATGAGACCAAACAAGTGGAGCTTCACGACAGAGGAAAGAAAATTAAGGAGAAGTCTGGTGTGTGTCCCCGTCCACGTAACTGACTAATTTTATCTCACAGAGCTGCGGCACGTTTGCCTTCAGGACTTTCTGCCACAAGTTTATGTTAGAAGGAAGCAAACAAATAAAACATTAAACCTGAAACCAAAAGCTCACCGAGTTTAAAAAAATGACGTCACCTTTACGACCGCTTCACACTGAACATGAACGGCAGAGATGAAGAGAGCCAACATAATCCTACACCTGTTTCACTACAGGAGGGACTGTATATAAACGATGGAAGTAGCCACCAATATTCCACCAGCTGTCTGTGAACTCCACGTTTTGAAGTCTGAAAAATGGCGTTTTTGTGGGTTTCAGGGGGCCCAGTGTTTTACTGCCACCTCCAGGAGGAGCAGTGCTGCAGTGATTTAATCCAGAGGCAGCAGCTGCAAAGATGCTGGTTTTATTTGTTTGGTGTTATAAAAAGGTAAAGGAAGATTATTGGGGGGGTTGCACGTGTGATTGGTAAGCTGCCCTGACACTCCTACAGCAACATTAATATGATATTGCAGGAATAACACTAACAGGAAGCAGCCTGTTCCAATAATCGCTGTTCTCGTTTGGGTTCATTTATCTTCTATTTCCTCTAAAATGCCCGTTTGTTTCCTTGTGCTGGGCCTTCATTGAAGCGGCAGCAGGAGCCAGCCTGTGTGTTTATTGGATCCTTCTTCATACGGTGAAATCAGCCTGTAAATTGCAGACTGCTGTATGGAGCGTTTCTGAATGCTGTAGGAAGTAACCGAGATCACTGGCAAACAAAAGCTGGTGACATCAGCGCCTCCGCAGCAGCTCCTGTCTTCAGACCTCCTTTTAAAGAACTTCACTTTCCGAGCTCAAATCAAACACTTCCATTTATGCCGAATTAAAGGACTCCAGCTGCCAGGAATCTGCTGGAGGTGAATGGGTGAAGGCACCGCTGGAGCTATTATAAACTGGATTCAGCATCAGAACGGGTTTTTTAGGTTCACGTGCAGACACGTGTGCCATTGTTGCATCTTTGTGCATGAAAAGCACAAAAGTTTCCTGCAGGAGAATCCTTATTTAGGCTGCTGAGTGAATCAAACTTTACTCTATTAGCAGTGAGGAGAAATAAGAGCGAGATACTCAGAGAGCTCGAAGGCTGCAGGAGCCTCTCTGCCCTTTAATCAATATAACAGATTGAATAAAGTCCACTCTGTGAGAGCTCATTCACTCATTAATCAAACCCAGTGAAAAGCAAAGCGGCCTCCTCGGCGGTCGAACCCTCGAGTGCGAGCTTTGAAACTAAAACAAGCGCGATCAAAAGGTCACAAACAGCCGAACCTGCTGAAAAGGGTCTGCAGTGAGATGCAAACTTTGGGCGTATCTTTCATGCTTTAAAGCTCTCCACGAGCAGTCTCAGTATCATTCACATATTTCTCCTTCATTGCTCGCTCACGGCCTGTAACTGTGAAAGATTGCTAAACCGGGAGCCAGGAGGGAGGCGTCAGCAGCCCCGAGGGTGGAAAAAGATCTGAAAGCTGCTAGAAAATGTTGGCAGGGAGGATGAATGAAAAAGGATTCTGCTTTAATTCAATAAATGTCACCAAACTGGACACAAACTAACTGTTTTTATCACAGCGCTCAACTTTGCTTTCAAATGTTTCCACTCATATCCAGACTTTGATTTCATCACCCGCGAAGCTTCACTGTAATTTCCTCAAAAGCATCAGTCACGTAATCGCAATTTCTTATTAAGTTAAGATAATTTGGTGCTAATTATAGTAAAATGGAGACGCGTCGTATTAATTAATCTGAATTCATTTCTACCATAGCCCAGAGAGTCTACTAAGCAATTTGTTTCCGGTATAAAAATAAAATCTTACCTCATAAAGTGACAGCTATCAACTCAGGACTGCAGATTCTCATTTAGTGGTGAAGAAGAAAGTTCACCGTGTTTCACTTTCAGGTTTTATGTATCAGGACATCACAGAGAATAATCTAAAACTACTGAAAAACAACAACACAGGACTGATTCCCCCTTCTAAAAGGAATTAAAGAGGGTGCTGCTAATCAAATGAACTGATTGATTATCATCAGCAAGTGTGAGCACCTCTATAAAAGCAGGAGTTTGGAGCCTTCCGCTGATTTCAGAGATGCCACTAGAGAAGTCCACCATTCCACAGTGAGACAGACACAAGTAGAAAACATTCATGACGGCCTCCATTCTGCCCAGGAGTGGACGGAGCACCAAAGTCACACCAAGGTCAGAGGAGAAACTGCCAAAAGCCCCAAGAGCTACAGCTCACCCTCTACAGGCCTCAGTTAGCATTGTTAAAGGTCAAAGTTCACAGCAGTGGTTTGTTTGGAAGGACTGCCAGGAGAAAGCCTCTCCTCTTAAAAAGAACATGGCACCACAGCTGAGGGTTGCAAAGCTGCATCTGAACAAACTGCAGGACTTCTGGAACAAACGAGACCAAACTCATACCAGCTACGAGCGGGGCGGGGCAGGGCGGGGGCTTGTTTTGCAGCTACAAGATAAGCTCACCTGTACTGTCGCAGATGGTTATCCATGCAGAGGTGAGGACAGAGGAGGAGATCACTGAGACTTCCTTCCATACAGGATGTTACAACATGCTGCCTGACAGGGTCTCTAACAGGACATCCCACCCTGGAGCAGAACAGCCATCAGACTTCTAAACTCAGCCCCAACCGCTCACAGCAGATGACTGCACCTCCCTGAGCCTGGTTCTGCCGGAGGTTTCTTCCTGTTAAAATGGAGTTTTTCCTTCCCACTGTCATCGAGTGCTTGTTCATAGGGGTTCCCCCACCCATCTGCACACACACTCACACTGTACTACACTTGATCCCCCTGCTGCTGCTGTGATATTTCATTAATGTCCGTAAGCACAACATACTAGTGAAATCAGAATCCTATAGCTGTGAAACATACAGGTTATCAGACATGTGCGATAGATCATCCTTGTAGAAGGTTTCCCATGATTTGGACTCCTTGAGTGAGTCTTAGTGTTAAAGTTGTGTGGATTCTCCATATAAGACTTCATAGAATTCTTTAACCAGTTATTAAAGTTTGCCAAGATATCATTTTCAGTATAACTGCTGCTTTTAGTCACTGCTGAAACAAGCAGGGGGTCTCCTTTTGTACAGTGTCTTAATTTACCCATGATGCCTCCTGAATGAGCACAGGTTAACTCTGTTCCATCAATCATGTCCACACAGGAGGCGTCGCCTCGTTGAAGCGATCAATATGGAACATCCAGCGGCCGGAGCGAGTTCGCCGGCGCTCCGTGTGCATCAGCGGACACGTCTGAGTGTGTTAATTGCTTTCGGAGTGAGACAACACACACACACACACACACAGAGCCACTCTGCTTTTACAGCCAGCGTGGGCGTCTGAAGAGAAAGTCAGTAGTTTGAGTCAAAAATGAGATGTGATGACATTAGTGTGTGCTTGTTTTAGAGACGATGGAGGACAGCATGAAGTAACTTTGTACTCAGTGTCTCAAAGCATGTTTGTAAGAGCCAAAGATTTAAAACAAGCAAAGGAGGAAGTCTTAGTTTCCAGCTAGATTAACTTTGTCTAACGAGTTCTCAGAATTAGGTGGCAAAAGTTAATTAACACCATTTTCAGCAGAGCAAATCACTGGCTAATCAAACCTTTTATTCTGTGGCTGCACTACAAGGTTTACAGCTGCCCGTCAGCAGGAAACAAACTGGGAGCTCCATCCCAACCTCTGCCCTGTGGCTCCAGAACCATTAAAAGACACTAAAGCAAGTCTGAAGTTATTGATTTTGTACATTAAAATGAATCATGTGTTTCCTTTTTGGATCCATGAGGTTAGACTGTCAGCTTTCATTTTAAACAAGTCCAAACCTTCAAGAATTTAAAGTAATTTGCCAGAATAAGCCCTGAAAGTCAGCCCTGTGACAGGCTGGTGACCTGTCCAGGTGTACCCCGCCTCTCACCCTATGACAGCTGGAATAGGCTCCACCCCCCGTGACCCTGAAAAGGATAAGAGGAAGAGAATGGATGGAATCCCTGAGAGCCAGGAGCCGAGGCCTCGGGCTGATCTGAACAGTTTTTTCTCCTGCAGTGGAGTAACAGACTGTGCAGCCCAAAAGCACTGGCTCTGCTGGCTTCCAGAAGTTGGCCAGTCAAAAGAAAACTGGCTTTTCCAGAGGAGGAGGGGAGAGGGATTCACATTTCTTTTCACAGACTTCATTTGTAACAATAGAGGGGACTTCACATCAAGGAGGAGACACAAAAGAGTGAAAGTAAGCCTGTTTTTGCGCACTGCCTTACCTTGTAGACCTGCCCATAGGTGCCATTTCCAACCAGTTCAACCAGCTCAAAGATACCAGCTGGGTCCTGGATGTGAAAAGAGAGAGCGGAGCCGGGGGGGGGACAAAAAAAACAACATTATTGAGGAGAACTTAACTGTGATTCACTGCTGAACAGGACACAAGATGGATGAAGCAATTCAAAGTGGAATTTGACCTTCATGCATACACTCATTAAAAGGTTGACTGAGCAGCACATACCTGTGGTATTAAAAGGCCTCCCACTGTCACCACACTGCTATTAGTCCTTCAGCAGATAACCTCTGCATTACTCTTACAGACTGCATTCAAGCTGCACAGCCAGACACGTTTGTTGTGAACCTTTCATATCTCCTATCCTACCACAGAAAGCTTAGATGAGAGTTCAGGTGGACAGTGGGAAAAGCACCTATTAGTCAGAGATCCTGCTGCTAATGTCAGCTAACTCTTCATCATTACTGCTTCCTGAGATGTGCAAGCCTCAGTCTTCCTCTCCTCCTCATCATTTACTCAGTTTTGGAAAAATCAGCTGGCAAAGCTTCTACTACTGCTGACAGGACAGATGCGGATCATTGTGATCTCCTTTAATCATGGCATTTCCCTTTGGGTGGTTTTTCCAAAGGGAGGCACCCAACTGGGGTAGACCCAGAGCCTTTTTTTTCATCCACCTGGACAGTGGAGTTTGGGCGTGGCCGCTTTGATTGACAAGTTTCCATATACAGCCAGCCTGAGCTCTGCTCGGCTCCAGCAGTCACTTCACTGCTTTTAATGGATTATCTGAAAAATAACAACATGCTGACTTGGTGCTGGTGTTTTATTAGTGTGTTAATTAGCAGATATGTGTACCTGTGCAGGTATTAGCTATCCTTAGCTGACATGTTGGTGCTCTCTCCCCATACATTTAATCGGGGGCTTCAAAATACCTGCTCAAGATGGCGACCAAGTGGCAGGACTCAAAACAGAAAGGAAACATTAACAGTAGCACCTAAACTGCAGGAAAAAGAAGCACACAGCAAGCTAACACAGCACACTTCCTGCTACTCAGTGATATCTCCAAGAGAAGGTGGACACCTCTGCAGCTTATATCTCCAAAGCTGAACCTGAACACCAGAACAAAGCAGGCAGATAAACAGCAGCACCAATGCTGCTTATAACCTCATACAATTACCAACAAGTATTACACACACACACACACACACACACACACATAATCTTATCTTCAGGTTTATTAAAATTCAGCAGACCTCCCAAAACACAGATGTGGATCTTTAAGCATACCTGAGTGCTGTTGGTATTAGCACGTGTGTGTGTATATGTGTGTGTGTGTGTGTGTGTGTGTGTGTGTGTGTTAGCGTACAGTAGGCCACAGGAGAGCGTTAGTACTATTACAGTGAATCCTCCTGAAGGGGATTAGCTTAAAAAGCAGTGTTCCTTTTCACTCAAGGTCAAACAGAAGAACATCTAATCCTGAAGGAACGCACACACACACACACACACACACACACACACACAAACCTGTGCACAGCTTTAACCAACCGTTAGACCACACATGCATGAGAAACCCTCAGTGTGAAGAAGAAATTTGGATGGTAAATGAGGGGAAAAGCTGCAGCAACAAAGGTCTGCATTCAGCCTGAGGGGCGGCTAATGAGATTTCACACCGACATGTAAAACACAAGTTTGTATCAAAAAGCTGTCTGCAGCTGGGGACCACAGTTAATGCAATCGCTACACCTCCTGCACATATTTGAGGAAACTCATGAGCTGTGCATCAGAAATATTTGTTTTCCTCAAATGAATCCTCCCAGGATTTAAACTTTTCCTTATCTGACCCCCTCTTTAAATTGCAGCCTGTGATTCTGGAGTACTGCGTGCTCAAGCTGAGTGCAGCTCTGTGAACAGAAGTGCTGCAGCAGGGCCGAGACTATTGTCTGCCACAGGTATCATCTCTGAAAGCTCTGTAGTGCAGGAAAGCTGCAGCTGAAACCATAACGCCATCATTCCACCATCCTGCTCTCTGACATAAATGTGATCATACTGGCAAACAAACCCTAAGAAAGGTGAACCGCTGCAGCTGCAGGATTCTGAGCAGGAATCAAATCCATTTAACAAACATTTAAAGGCTGACTGGATTAAATCCAAGTCTACTATCAGGCAGAACCACTGAACTTCATGACTTCTTCTCAAAAGATAAGAGGCTCAGTGAACCAGAGGAGACACCAGAGGAGACAGAGAGGAGACACCAGAGGAGACACAGAGGAGATATCAGAGGAGACACCACTTCTTATGAAGAATGAGCTACAAGTGCGGCTGGATTACTGATTGACTCAGCTGGGCTCAAGACCCAAGGGGTCAGAAGGTCAGTGGGATTCAACTCCAAAATCTCAAACACACTCAGTACAACAACGAAACACAAAACAACCACAAAGAGGCACAAACCACCCATAAAGACATTCAAGACAACCAAAAAGAGTCAAAAGAACCAAAGAGATTTAAAATGGCCCCACGGAGACCCACAGAGATGATGAGGTGCTGTGATTTTGTGTCTCTTTCAGTGTGCGGGTTTATTTTGACCTTTAGTGCCTGATCTCTCAGCCGTCCCCTCCTCCATGAGGATGAGATGGCGACTGCTTTAAGAACACTGCAGTGCTACCTGGAGCTGTGATTGTGATTGGCCTCCTATCAGCTGATACCATCAGTCTGTCCTCCCTCATTCATTCAAATTTTTGATGCAAATAAATCTCTCTGATCTCTCACCTGCCCTGCTTCTGCCAGCTGATGTCAAATCTACAAAGACACACGTCTCCATCCCGTTTGTGCAGGAAACTGTAAAACGATGTGACAAACACCAAGGTCACGACCCCGTGTGAGACTCAGATATTAATACAGCATCTGACCAGCTGACTCAGCGCTCAGAGAAGCTTAACCCAGCCCGAGCATCCAGCCTGTCTGAGGGTTAAACGACGTGACGAGGGGATCACACAAGAGCATTTAGGACGTGACGCTCTGCAGAAACAGGAAGTGTGTGAGTGTGTGTGCGACAGGCTTTCTGTCACGCAAATGTTTCCCCCCAGCTTTATGTGCTGCGTCCTGGCTGACCTAATTTCTGCTCCTCGTGGAGACAGCAAAGGATTTTTACAAGAAAACACACATCTCCTCCTGTCTTTGCTCACATCTTTGTCCTAACAATGTGTGTGTGTGTGTCAGAGATACAGAAACACACACATGCAGTCCCACCCGGTTGATCATGTCCAGACTTGATCGTTACTCTGCAGGTACATCTGTGTTGCATAAGCAGCAGGGGAAAGAAAGGGGAGCTGTGCCACACACACACACACACGCACACACACACACACAAAACTGATGCACACATGCTGAATTAAAATATTAAAGTTTATACAATTGTGACTCTAGCATCAGTTTTCCTCTCTCTCGCTCACACAGACACACACAGACACACACACACACACACACACATTCCTGCACTGTCTCCGTCTGAACATCTCACATCCTCGAGGCACGCGCACGTGCATAACCCCGGCTGCTGCTGCTGTCGCCACAACATCACGAAATGGCGGAACTCGCTCCTGTTGCGGTTATCATCGCTATTATTCCCGGTGTGTGTGTGTGTGTGTGTGTGTGTGTGTTATGAGAGAACGAAAGCGCGTGAACCAGACGCTTCTCTGTGTGTGTGTGCGCTGTGAAAGTGTCAATGGGCAGGCAGCTTAACATCTGCCCCACACAATACAGACAGCTTCTATTATATGCCGCCTGACGCACGCGCATGTGTGGTTGGTGCACGCGCGCAGCAGCACCAGCTCGGGGCCTCATTACGTCACGTCCCAGTTGTTTAGACAAAATGAAAAGAACAAACAACAACAGCGCGCGTGAGACCACACTCTGACATCCGACGTGATTTCCTCAATCACTGGCCGCCGTGCACGAGCATTACAGTCCCCACACATATACCGTGGTGTAGGTTATGTGCACGCGCACGCACAGCAGAAGCAAAAGCAGAGGAAGGCGCGGGGAGACGCATCCATCGCTGGTGAGCAGGGAGCGGGTGAGGATGGAGAGGAGAGGAGAGGAGAGGGGGGGGTGGACAGGTGTTCACAGATTCACACGCACGCACACCGACAGAGTCACCTCATGCACGCGCACACACGTAGGGGGAGACATTTACCCGTAGTGCAGACAGGTCTATCTCGTCCAGACTCCGCGCAGGGGAGTCGCTCGCCATGGTTCTCTCGGTAGATACGGGACTCAAGATGGAAGCTTCCCCAACGACCATCGACCGAGAGGTGCAGAGCGGCGGGGAGGAACACACTCACACTCCTATGCAGTAAACAAATCCCCCCACCCTCCCCAAAAAATCCCCGAAAAGATCCTGGTGCAGACGGCGCTTCAGCCCGAAAGGAGGAATGAGCGCTCCGGCGGGGAGAGCGGCCGGAGGAGGGAGGCGATGCTCGCGGAGCTCCAGGTGCTGCTACATGCTGCTCGCTCTGCGCCGTGAATCCTCTGCTACATGCCTCCACCTCGACCCTCAGATCCGGACACTATGAAGAAGAGAGGACGCGCACGGGCAGAGAAAACGGCAGGCGGCAGGAGAGCGCACAGCAGCCGAGGCGCGCTACGAGCGTCCGTCCGTCCGTCTGTGAGGCGGAACAGCAGCGCGCTTCCCGGGAGTGGCCTGAAGAGAGGAGGCTGCGCTACACACAGAGACGCCCACAATGTCACACACATACACCTTCAGTGTGATGGTGAAAAAGCACGTTTACACAGCTGGCTGTTCCTGTATGGCAGCTTATTACAGACAAACCTGAGCGGCAATCAGCTCTGACACACACACGAACCCTCAGGCGTTAAATGTCAGCGCACTCAGGAGTAGCCCGGCCCTTTCTGTTCCACTGCCAGCAGCTTTTATGAAGCCCACATGGGACTCCTCCAAGACTCATTTCTGCCCTAATGTCACATCAAAGGGACACTTAAGTGGTGACATTAGGGCCTCTCCGCTCAGGCTGGGCCCAGTTTGAGCCTCCGGTAATTCTAAAGATGTAAACCACAGAGAGGATCCCCCAAAGACCCCCAAACATCTGGAAAAAATATTACATCTGTTGCACTTATTTGTTAAGGTGTTGTCAAATAAGTAAAACTGCCTTATTTTGTAGAAAAATACACAATACAAACAATACACTCCATAACATACATGAGCAGATATTTTTTGATATATTTTTAAAGCTTTTATAGTAAAGTTTTTATAATAAAAATCGGGCCGCTCTGGGTTGGTGCACTTATCAAAAAAAAGAGGAAAAGAAATCTTTCTGGGTAACCATTAGAGGCACCGTCTGTCATCATTTTACTTTTTGCTACCTTCAAAAACAGGCACACTTTTCTGTAACTTGCATAGACTGTATATGAAAGATGGAGGCTGGCATACGTTACCTAGGCAACCGGAGTCTGGGACATAGACCATCAGCTCCACAGATACGTTCACTGAACTGAGTTTTGGTGGATGAGGCTCAAACCTTCACCTTGATCTGAAACTGAACCTGTGACCTTTGTCTCAGACAGAGCCTAAAGGTCATTATTAAGACACCAAAAAGCTAAAGCAAGCTAGCTGTGTATTGCACACACCTAGCTGCAGCATTTCTTCCACATAGATTTACTTTGGAGGGATATTTACCAGCTATTTTAGCATTTATGAAACCTCATTGCTTCACATCATCCATCGCTGAGAGACCCATAAATCCTTTTGACAGTGCAGCTGCTGCTCATTGGCTGGCACCAGCTCCTGTCACTTACATTTCCTCATAACTGGCTCTCTAACCGTGTCCTCAGTGCTATTCAAGTGGTAAATCATCCACCCGTACAGCTGAATGTACTCCAGCTGCACTGGCTGGTCTGCTGAAAGCAGGCCTTGTTCAGCTGCTAGCTGAAGGTTAGAGGTTAGGGGTGCTTTTGTAATGACCCTCTGTAGAGACGTGTTTCAGGTGCCACTTTTCTTAGCCCACCACTGCAAATACAAATGTGTTTTTAATGACGTAACTGATCAGATAAAGGTTACACTGGTAAAGTAAAGGTTCCATCTAGTGGTACAAATCGGTATTACACCAAACTACAGCCCCGCCCATGTCGATCCTGCCTCAACACCACAGTAGCTTCTTTACATTCTGTTGATAGCTTTAGTTTGTTTTGGAAGATATCACAATAACTCAGGCGGCCTTTCCATGTTTCAGTCTCTTTAGCTCCACCCCCTGTGTGCTCCAGGATACAGTGCCCCCTCCCCCTTTTCAGCAGGTAAACGCATGTCTGAGAAACTCAGTCACGACTTCACATGCCCTGCTGCAGCTGCTGACATATCCTCAGGTAGATGGAAAATATCTGCCAGCAGTGTTTTCTGAGTCACCTGCAGGCCACACCCACAATCTGCAACACAAGACAAGCAAACTGTTGTTACGGCAAACCAGTGGTTGTGTATGCAGTCATGCACTTGACTACGAGGTGTGTTCTTTGGTGGTTCTCTGTGTGGGGTTATTCTGCATCAACCAAACATGTGAACTTCACCTGAGACAGATCTGTTTGACCACCTGGCTGCAGGTTTACTGCTCACCTGGTAAAATACTGCTCTGTTACCTGCAGTCAGATATTCTGGACCTTGAGTATAGTTTAAATTCATGAGATCCATGTTTGTGTTCTGCATTTATGAAACATAAAATGTGCAGTTTTAATTGTGGAAGGATTCTGAGACAGTGGGTGTAGATGTGCACAGGGCCCCCACACAGGGCCCCCACCCCTCCTGCAAAGGAACACAATGAGCCTGCAGTGTCTTTGTGCTGCTCAGCATCGCTCTGTGTCTCTGTGGCTCTTGTTACTTTGTGTTTAGGTTGTGGTGGTCATGTGATCTCCTTGTTGTGCTTTGCTTTGTGGTTGTGTTGCATCTTTGTGCTGCAGTGTTGTGTCTCCAGTTTGTCATCCTTTTGTAGTAATTTGTGTTCATTTTCTTCTTTGTCAGCCTTTCACATTTCTGTAGCACCAGTAACCTGTGACTGTACTGATGGGGAGCTTTCTGTAGCTGTTCTTTGCAGACAGTTTGTGTGTCTTTGTGGTTGCTTCCCATATTTTTGCTGCTGTTTGATGATCTTCGTTTTGTGTGTGGTTGTGTTCGGTCTGTTTTCAGTCCGACTGTGTCTTGTTGTAATTGCTTTGAGTCTTATTTGTCTGTCTTTGTTACATCTGAGAAGCAAACTATACAGAATATGAGCTTATTTATTATTTAGTTATTGTATCAGTTCATTTTGTGTTGCATCAGCCCCTCATACAGCCTCTGACAAACAGCTTCATGATCCCGAGGAAGTCCAATAGTTTCTTATTTCGTTATAGAAGGGTACAGAAATGATGAAGTGGACCGAGCCTTCCTCTCAGATCTGCCCTGCAGCGCTCGTGCTCACAGTCACAGATCAACAGCTCATTAAAAATAAGAATAATAACAACAGTAATAACAGTGATCAGCCTCTTCATCCAGGCTGCAGCTGGGCTCAAGTTCCAGGACACACCTGAGTCCGGCATGTCATGCAGTTTTTTCACACCGACACACACATGCGCACACACGCACACCCACATGCACACACACACACACACACACACACACACACCTTCAGGTCTAAGGTGGAAGTGGGAAGCTTCATCATGTTTGTTTCACGGAGTGGATTAGACTTTTCTGGGATTCACTTGGGTGGAAGTGAATCCCAGGAAAACCCACTGCCCTGCCGTTTCCATGGTCTCCTCACAGCCAAAGGGTTCCTGGTTTGAGCCCTGGCCACAAAGAGCCTTACTGTGTGACGTTCTTCCTGTTCTGTGTGGGTTTCCTCCCACAGACGTCACAGGTGTGAGGTACGTTAAATGTTCTGAACTATAAAAAAGTGAAGTTTTGTTTGAATGTTTGATAAAAAATATGATTTTGAGCACTTTTCTAGTTTTGACCACTGAAGCACTTTAAAGTGCGGTCATGCGGCAGCTACATGACACAGGAACCAGATGGTGGAGGGAACGTTTCACAGGGATGAAGCTGCTCCAGGTTTTGGGGAAAGCGTTTGTTTGTGGAGTTGAGACAGGAAAAGAGTCAAACACAAACACTGCATCAACAGCCGGAGTGATGTCCACATACTTTTGACCGTATTTAATTCATGAATACCTGGCGCCATCCAGTGGACGACATGATAACTGCAGGCAGGCGCGCTCTGGGACAGTGGGAGGTTTCCTGAGGACAAAGCTGTTTGTGTTTGAGTCAGCGGGAGAGAGCAGAGGGGAGGAGCGCGCTCAGGTGTGAGGAAGGCAGTCAGATAGTTTTGCTTCAGTCCTCAGTAGATGTTATGTGATGTGGCAGCTTTGATCTTATTCTGGATCTGAGGAAATATAATTCATTTCAGTCGTCTCTGTGGCTGCGGGCCTCCAACACATTAACATTACTGTGGCAACTAAAAATAACTCAAATTAAACCTGAAGATTTTCCACCTCAGAGCTCTTCATCAGGAGAGCAGAAAAAATACCACTGAGCTTTTTTTCTTCCGAGATCTGAGAGGTACGATCATTAGCACCTCACGTTTGTTCTTTTTCTATTAAAGTAAAACAGCTCCATACATTAATAAAGCCAGTGTTTATAATCAGCTTCAGCTCATTGAACTGATGAGCTGTATACTTCTTAAAACCTCTGGTTGGATTCAGCTGCATCTTTGGCTGTTTTCCCATCAGCTGGAAGCTCAGAAGGAAAAATATCCCAAGCTGATCCTTAAGTTCGGTGTTACTGATTCTTACTGAACTTTATTCGGTCACCTTTAAGCTTCCTGTTCTGTTTTCCCTCTCCGCTCTCATGACCTGTGCTGCAGTAACTGCTGGCACAGAGAGGTGTTTGTAGATATGATGAAGTTCCAGCAAAGTCCCAAATTAGTTTCATATGAAACCACTGATTGTAATGACCCACGCCTCCTTTCGCACCTTGGAACATGTGATTATGCACATGAACAATAGAGGGTTATAACCACCTCCAGGGGACTACGCCCACTGGGGTTTAAATACCTGGGTCTCTCCACCTTTTGGCTTGAGAACTGAAGAAGCCTTTGGGATGAGAGGTGAAACGTCTTCAAGCAGGAGCACAGCTATATGCTTTCTGAGGTGTATGCTGACACATTTTTAGTTTCTTCAAGAAACATAAAGAAGACCAGTCACCTTTTTTCAAGCTCCAGAGATACTGAGAACCTACACAGACAACAGGTGCAGCAGTTTATTGAAATAATAATGGAACAATAATACAGTAGAAATAAAATTCAACAACACATATCATCAACAATGGTACTCCACAGGGTACTGTGTGTGCATCCCTCTATTATTTAATATTTTGATTAATGATGTTTTTGAGCAGACTGAGGAAAACAGAGGACTCTTTATGCTGAGGATGGAAGAAAGTGTGGAAGAACAGGAAAGGAGGCTTAAACTATTAATGAAAAAATAAGTCATAATGCATGAATGCTGTTAAAGCTAATACGTTTCTATGAACAGGTGGTGCAGGTGGTGCAGATGGTGCAGGAGTTCTGGGAGGGGAAGCTGACCTGCTGTGAACATACTGATGTGAACCCAGAAATTCAGTGTTTATTAAACAAATTTAAATACAGAAAGAAATTAAATATTAGTTATAATTTATGTTAGAATTTGTATCATTTTTGCTACATGTAGCCTTTTTATGCAGTTTCTTGCTCACAGCAGCACTGAGTGTGTGATTGTGTACATCAGGTCTGTTAGGAAAACACACACGTTGGAACTCAAAGATGACACAGTTGGTGTTACAGAGTTGGGGATGCTGCAGGAGTATTTGTTTCATAACAAATGACAACCTCAAAGGAAACATAACATATAAAAAACATTATATCCATATACATGATCATACCTCCTGATAAGAACAATATATAACCTATGCTGACTTGACAAGTAGATCAATACTTAGTCAATATAGTCACTGAAAGTAAAATAAATAAATAAGAGAGGACATTCATACATCAATAACATTGAGAGAGGACTATGTTAGCTATATTTAAAATAATAATAATATTGTTTACAAGATATTCAACTTTTTTATTCTTAGAAATATATCCATATAAAACAAAGGGGTCTATGTTCATGGCATTAATGGTCAGGAGATTATGCAGAGATTTCCATAAGGTTTTTACAGGTTGGCAGGAAAAAGAAGGTTACATATATAACAGTTATCAAAGTCAATTTTAAATCACTGTCTTGTAAACTCATTTGATCGATAGATATTATGTAGAGTTTTAAAATGCATTTCTTTAAATTTTGGTGGGAGAGCAAATTTTAAATATTTTGATATTGATTTTATTTTATCTTTTTTTTTTCATAATTTTCCATGAATTTCCTTCTTATCAGGTCCGGATGCATGTGTTTTGTTAAGTATTGTCTTAAGAATTTTTTGTTACATTTTTTGTGTAGTAAATCCAATTCGGTTTACAGAAACACTTTGTTCACTTTCTGAGTCATTTCTTTCCAAAGGACCATTTATAACCCAACCTAGGATTGTACGGACTGCATAGGGACCATCATCTATGCTGTGAATAATTTCCCAGGGTTCCATTGCCTTGTGAGCATTTGCTCCTATCAAGAGTCCAACGTCTGCATCTATTTCAGTCAGTTCTGCTCCGTGCAGATGGGGCCACTTTTCTAAGTCTGTCTGCACAGGAATGCTGTCTTTTGAAACTGGAATGTCCTTATGTGTGTACGTATCAGGTAAGTCAATGTACACATTTTCTGTTACACCACTTACTTTTAAGCCTGAAACAATGTAACTTGGCTGCAACCTTTTCTGACCCATAGTGTGAAGAAGGATTTGAGTTTTCTTTCCTTCTACACCAAGCTGTCTCATAAGCTTCTCTGAGCAAAAAGTTGCTTGACTGCCATTGTCCAAAAATGCGTAAGTGTCAATTATCTTGTTGTTTTTCTTGAGCTTAACGTGAACTGGCACGATAGCCAAAACTGGACTGCTATTACCGGCCCCAGTAGCGCCACATGTGCCACCTGTGATGGGGACAGGACTGGGAGCATCAACATCTGAGCTTCCAGTATCATCATTTGGTTCATTGTCTACTGCTACATCCTTTGTCTTATCATAGTGGAGCAAACCAGGGTGTCTTTGGAACAGTGGTCGCATTGCATTCGCTTCTTGCAGTCTTTACTCAAATGCCCTTTGGTTAGGCATGAAAAGCAAAGTCCTTTTCCTTTAAGGAACTCTACTCTCTCTTTGTGAGGCAGTTTTCTTACTTTCTGACAGTCTGCAAGTGAGTGATTTCTCTCACAATACGCACATGGTCTTTGAAAGGCATCAACCATCTGACGCATGGTGCCTTTGTTTGCATCTAGCAACCTTTCTTTTATTGCAGGTGCCACGCTAGTGTCAAATGCACTGCCCTTTGGCCTAAATGTCTTTTCTGGTTTTGAGTATTGCTTGCACTTGTCATGAGTATCTTTAATGTCACCAAATAAAGGATCTGATGCTATCTTAGCTTGTCTGTTCAGGAATTTCACTAAATCTGGAAACCTAGCTCTTCTTCCAGAGTTCTCTTGGATGTTGAAAGCTGAGACTCTCCACATTTCTCTCATCTTATAGGGTAACTTGGAAACTGTGACTCTGAGATTTGTGGGGTTGTCTAGTACCTCAAGATAGTTAATATCCTGCATGGCATTATTACACCCAGTTAGAAACAGTGAGTAACCATGAAGACCTTTGGTATCATCTGCTTTCAGCTGAGGCCGACTTATGGCCTTGTTCAGGTAAGCTGTCGCTATTTTGATGTCATTGCCATAATGATAATGTAAGAGTTTCATTGCCTCATGATAGCCTTTTTGTGGGCTCATGTGTTGGCAACTTCTGACCAAGTCTCTAGGCTCACCTCTTGTGAACTGTTCAAGATAATAGATCTTGTCACTATCATTATCTGTCTTGCTACTGATTGTATGGTCAAAGGCTCTAAGGAATGGTTTGAATTCTAAGGGATCACCACTGAAAATGGGAACATCTCTGAGGTAAATTTGTGAGTCTTTGTTGCTTAACCAGCATCTCTGTAATACTATTCTGTTTCAGCATTACTTCACACAAATGAACCTTTGTGTCCATTTCAACCCTTTGAGAAGGAGGCTCCTGTTTAGTTTGGTACTGTGGTCCACTTAAGTGAGTATTTGACTGTCTGTTGATACCAACTGGGAGCAAACCACTAAATGAGTCTTCATGGCAAGAAGTTACACTTCTCTTTCCACTGTCCTCATACTCACACTCCTCTAGTACTCTTATCTTTGCAGTAGAAGCAGCAATTTCGGTTTCAATTTCCAGCTGCTCCTTCCTTGCCTTTAACTTCAGCTCTTCCAACTCCAGAGCTGGTTTTTCCATCAGCTTTGCTGCCTTTGCCATCAGTGAGGCTCTTTCTGCTTGTTCCTTGCGACGTGCAGATGATGATGATGATGTCGTTGAACCACAGCGGCTGGACCCGGCTGTGAACATGCAGGATCCCGGTCGCTTCCCTCTTGGTTCTCCTGTCGAAGGCGCACTGTCATCTGGACCCACGTCGTCCTGTTGTTTCTGCCTTGCGGCGATTGTCCATTTCTCAGCATCCATCATAAAACTGCTGAAACATTCCTCTTTGGGCTGATACCAATACGTCTGATCAGCCTCTTTCTCTTCCTCTGACAGCAGTTGTAGAACATTTTCATTTGTTCGAACAAAGTCATTCATGAGTTTTGAAAACTCATTTAAATGTTCATCAACAATATCTACAGCTTCATCATTTTTCATCATAGCACTTATTTTTTTCAGTTTCGCTGTCACCTGAGAAGGCTTTGCTCTTCTTAACCCGATTTGTCTCTGTAAAAGGTCCTCCAGGCCGTTTTTCGTGTACCTCTTTTGGCTGTTGTCGGTACCGCAGTCATTTTCTTTCACTCTAGATTGTTGCGTCTCGTCATCCGCCATCTTGCCTTGTTTTATTTTCATTTATCAACAAGAGTTTGAATAAAGTAGTCCATGACACAAAGCATACTTTGCTTTCCACATAAGTGCCATCTAATGAAGACTACAACATCCTTGTTGTCTTATATTTTTCTCTTAGCTCATTTAGGCAAGTTACCAGATCGTAGCTTGTGTTTCCATGCCGATCCTTTCTTGTGGCTACGTCGCCGGGCTCGGTCTCGGCTCATTCTTGCTGAGCACGGTAATTTTACTTAATGTAGAGGCTAATCTATAATTTCTTTGTCTGTTCTGTAATTCCATTTAACCTCTTCCTTCGTTGAATGAATGATACAGAGCCGGTTTTACGCGTGAGACACTCTCGGCCGCAGCACGATGAAACCACCGTGTTGCTCCATCGCCCATCTTTATTCTTCAACACAAGAACATTTCTTCTTCGTGGGCCTTAAGAACAGAATTGTGCCCTCTGCAGTTCAATCATACTAAATACATCTTCTTAACAATTGTTTCTAAACCCAAACATTACAAATGAAATGTATTTCTTTTTGACCTTAATTATACAAATATGAAATACAAAAAAACCCCAATATATGACATAAATTACTTATAAATAAAGAAACTCTACAAAACGGTGCTTACAGTTTGTATTTCTGTCACTGCAGGACCAACATGGAGCGAGCAGTCAGCGAGAGAAAGAAAATACAGCTGTGATGAGTGTGGGAAGGGTTTTACTCAGCCTGGACACTTACAAAGACACCAACTCACCCACAGTGGAGTTAAACCGTTCAGCTGTGACCTGTGTGGAAAGGCTTTTACTCAGATGAGTAGCCTGAAAAGTCATCAACTCTTGCACAGTGGAGATAAACCGTACAATTGTGACTTGTGTGGGAAGTCTTTTACTGAGTTGAGAATCCTAAAAAAGCATCAGACCTACCACAGTGATGTTAAACTCTTCAGTTGTGATGAGTGTGGGCAGTGTTTCACTGGGAGGGCTTTCCTGAAAAGACATCAGGTCAGCCACACTGGGCGGAGACCATACAGCTGTGACTTGTTTGGAAAACATTTTACTCGGATGAGTAGCTTAAAAAGTCATCAGATCCTTCATAGTGGAGGTACACCTTTCAGTTGTGATTTATGTGGAAAGTGCTTCATTCAGAAGAGTGATCTGAAAAATCATCAAGTTTTTCACAGCGGCGTTAAACCACACAGCTGTGATCAGTGTGCCAGAGCTTTCACTCACCGTAGCAGCTTATGGATTCATCAGGTTACCCACTCTGGAATTAAGGTGTACAGCTGTGACATCTGTGGAAAAACTTTCAGCCACATAGGAAACCGAAATAAACACCTACGCATTCACACCAGACAGGACGTGTACTGCTGTGATCAGTGCGGCAAACTGTTCATAACATACAGAGATTTACACAATCACATATTTACTCATACCGGGGAGAGACCATATAAATGTGACCTGTGTCAAAAGGCCTTTAAAGAGCCAAAGTCTCTGAAAGCACACTAACAAATCCACACCAGAGAGTGACTCTACAAGTGCAGTTACTGTGAGGTATGTGTTATTTTAGCATGTTTGGAACAATTCTGCTCATTTGGTAGGAATAAGTTACTATATGAAAGTACAGCTGAAGTGTTGAGGGAAACTACCAAGAAGGTTTTGGTGTATTCTTTGGACAGAGGAAAGAACACAACAGAGATTAGGCAGTGAAATGAGGAAGGCATTCAAAGGACAAGATTATCAAAAAAATTGGGGTAGATGGGGAGATGGAGAAAGTAAACAGGAGTATTGGGAGGCGAGGCATTAAGCAAAGAGATGACAAAGGTAAATGAAAAGGCTTATAGGGAGTTGTAGGGATCAAGCTGGAAAGGATGTGAATCTGTGGGTGGTTAAGGAAAATGAAAATGTGTTATCAAGTGAAGAGAGTGTACTGAGAAGATGGAAGGAGTATTTTGAGGGGGTGATGAATGTAGAAAATGAGCTCTCATTTTCTACATTCATCACCAGAGGAGACAGATGACATACCTGTGGCAGTATGGAGATGTCTAGCCGAGAGGGCAGTGGGTATTTGGACCAGACTGTTTAACAAAATCTTGGATGCCTGGGGAATCTTAAAGAAGTGCACTGGTACCGAATTTCAAGAACAAGGATGATGTGCAGAGCTGCAGCAACTACAGAGAGATAAAGCTCATGAGACATACCATGATGCTATGGGAAGGAGTTTTTGAATCTCAGTTAAGAAGAGAGGTGATGATCAATGAGCATCAGGGTGGCTTCATGCTGAGGAAGAGCACTACAGATGTGATGTTTGCTTTGAGAGTGTTGATGGAGAAGTTAGAGAAGGTCAGAAGGAGCTTCACTGTGTCTTTGTGGATCCAGAGAAAGCAGATGATTGGCTGCTGAGAGAGGAGCTGTGGTACTGCATGAGGAGGGTGGTGCAGGACGTGTATGAGGACAGCGACACAGTGGTGAGGTGTGCGGTAGGAGTGACAGCTGGGTTTGCATTGGTGAAGGACAGATGACAGATGAGGGTGGACAGGCAGTCTCTGTGGACTATGATGTTTGCAGACGACACTATGGTCTGCAGTGAGAATAGGGAGCAGGTGGAAGAGAGCCTGGAAAGGTGGAGGTATGCTCTGGAGAGAGGAGGAATGAAAGTCAGTACAAGAAAAAATACATGTTTGTGAATGCCAGGGAGACAGGTGGAAAAGTGAAGATTCAAGGAGTAGAGGTAGTGAAGATAGGTGAGTTTAAATACCTGGGGTCAACTATCCAAAGCAACCAACAGTGCACAAGAGAGGTGAAGAAGAGTCAGGGGTGCTCTGTGGTGGAAGGAGAGCAGCCAGAGTGAAAGGGAAGGTTTAAAGATGGTAATGAGACCTATTGTGATGGATGGTTTGGAGATGGTGGCACTGACACAAAGACAGGAGGCCGCGCTGGAGGTCGCAGAGCTGAAGATGCTCAGATCCTCACTGGGAGTGAGAAGCATGGACAGGATTAGAAATCAGTCCATCAGAGGGACAGCTCAGAGTCAGAGAGGCTGAGATGGTTTTGACATGTCCAGAGGAGGGAGAGTAGATACACTGGACAAAAGGTGTTGATGATGGAGCTGCAGGCAGGAGGAAAAGAGGAACACCTCAGAGGAGGTTCATGGAGGAAGGAGGACATGGTTGGTGTGACAGGGAGATGGAGGCAGATGATCTGCTCTGGTGCCCCCTAAAGGGAGCTAGAAAGTATCGTAGTGGTGGTGTTATTGGAGTAACCCTAACCCATCCATCCATTCTCTTCCACGTATCTTGTTCGGGGTCGCAGGGGGGCTAGAGCCTATCCCAGCTGTCACAGGCAGGGTACACCTTGTACAGGTCGCCAGTCTGTCACAGGGGTAACACAGACAGACAGACAACCGTTCACACTCACATTTACACCTATGGGCAATTTAGAGTGACCAGTTAACCTAACCCAACTGCATGTCTTTGGACTGTGGGAGGAAACCAGAGTAAATGGTAAATGGACTAGTTCTTATATAGCGCTTTTCTACTCTAATGGTAAATAGACCCGGAGAAAACCCACGCAGACACGGTGAGAACATGCAAACTCCACACAGCAAGAGACACAAAGTGGAATCGAACCCAGGCCTTCTAGATGTCATTCTAGGGTGTGAAATCCCAGTTATTGCCAACATTTATAAGAACAAGTTACATAAAAAGAGCCTGTCCATTGTAAAGGATCCTTCCCACACAGGTAATTGTCTTTTTAATTTTCTCCCCTCACAGAGAAGGCTAAGAAGCGTCAGCGCTAAAACAACCAGATTCCGTAACAGTACTTATCCACAGGCTGTCCAACTTCTCAACAGCCTAGAAACATTTATATATAAGACCTGAACAACATGCTGACAATTGTTGTTTTAGTGCTGATGTGTGTGTTGTTTTTAAGACTTTTTATATGATCTTCTATTGTTTTCTGTGTTTTACTTCAGTATTTATTAATTTTATTGTATCATATTGTGTGTGTTTTTAACAATGTGTGGATCTTAACTGAAACAAATTCCTATTGACTTGTCGACGTGGCAATAAATGATTGAATCTTGAAATTATTATTATTATTATTGTCATATAACAGTGATATTATTGCAGATTTATGGTGGTGCTAATATAGTATTACTGTGGTATTACTGTAGTATTGTCGCAGTCATAGAATTATTGGTGCACTGGTATCATTCTGCTGCATTATTATTGTAGTAATTAATTGGTATTACAGTATTTTGAGTATATTGACTCTCTTCATATCATCAAATCACGACTCAAAACTTACCTGTTCCAAATTGTATACTCCCTTTAGTTTGTTTGGTCATTTTAGTTTCTTGTTTGTGCTTTTTGTGGTTTGTCTTGTTTTCACCCCTGTAAAGTGTCCTTGGGTGTCATGAAAGGCACTTATAAATAAAATGTATTATTATTTTGGTGGTATTATTACAGAGATGTTCGATACTTCAGAATTGATCTGACTTACACTCTTTTTGTGTCGGTTTTCTTTCAGGAGCAGAGCGACACAGATGGGTCCAGTTCTCAATGATGTCGTTTTTTTAGCACGGTAAGCCCAGGTGAGCTGTAGCTGCTGACGAGCCTCTCATGTCAGGAGGAGCAGCCCAGGATTGCTTCCAGGAAGGGGGTGGGGTTACAAGAGTGTCACCTGATGTCTCACTTGGATATGTTACCTTTGACATAGTTTTCTGATGAGGTTGCTGTAATGTCTGAACTGCCTTAAGTCTGTTCATTAGTTCATTAATTTTCTGGCTGTGTTCATTTTTTGTGTTGGAAGACTGCTTCATATGCCAAAGAACAATAACAGAATACATCAATAATAATCTTCAATCTTAAACTTAATTAGTTAAAGTGAAAGGAATACTCGGCTCTACAGAGCTCTGACTCTTTGTCAGCCTGGCTACAGCGCTGAAAAGAAATTAATGATGAATACTAAGATGACCTAGCTTTACGGTGGACTTTTTTAAAGGAGGGCTCTGTGAAAGCACCGAGCAGGTTTTGTTACGCTGTCAGAAAGATGAAAAAAAGCTCACAGAGGTCAAAGTTTAGTTACAGCTCATGTTATGAAGTGTTTCAGCTCCTCCACACCAGCTGGTGGCGGTAATGCGCCTATTCGTGGTTTGCCAGCCGCCAGCAAAGAGGAAGAGTACGCGGAGGAAGAGGAAGAGGTGCAGCTTTATTTGTCTCTGTCTGCAGCTCATCTAAAGGTAAGCAGGGAGCTAACTTTAATGTGAGTTAATCTGGAGCTGCTCTCCTCGGTGTCTGTTCAGTTTATTGTGAGCACGCTGAGAGGAGAGTGTGTGGAGACAAACACCAGCTAATCATTAGCTCTTCAGGCTGGGAGAAGCTGAAGCAGAAACTGTTTTCCTGCCTGCTCCAAACCTCTCAGCAGCAGCCGCGGCGGCGCCGTTATTCCGATCCTGGATCAGCCAGAATAATCCGGGCCTGTAATGACAGAAGATTTTAATGCTTCCTGTTTCCCAGCAGGGGCCGTGCGCTGGAAAACACTGCCGAGTGTGTCGTCGTTGTTTCGATGTGAACTGTGAAGCCTGATTTAGCTAAACTGACTTCATCCACTCTTTCAGCCAGAAACTGTCAAAGCCCAAATATCAGTGCAAAAATAACCACGCCCATTAATTACACGTCACCTAATAATTCTCACAGAAATGATTTTTTCCACTTGTGAAACCATGCCGGTTTAGTGTAATCAAACCCTGACAGATAAAGGAGTCTGAAGCTCCTGCTGTCAGTTTTATTCTTAGTGCTGGGGGAAACTCGCTCAGCAGCATTTGCTGTCATCGGGACACTGATCAGTGCTTTTAGGAGGATCAGTGCTCGTCCATCACATCAACAAGACTTCTGAATGTTTCTCCCTCAGCCATCTTCCTCTCGGCGTGCTGAAGGCTGAAAGCTCTGACTCTGGCAGGTTAGAGCTCTCCTGCATCATTCAGACTTTTTATCATGGCAGTTGCGTTTCTGTCAACAGGTTGGCTGCTGAGTTCACCAGGCCACGTGAGTCACTGTGGAATCTGCAACTGAGTTCATTAAGCTGCCACTTTAATATTTGATGTAATGTAGCTAATAGGTCATCAGCACCCCTAACCCGAGTAGGTTTTCCCAGTCAGGCAGTTCCTATACTTTCCTCTAATCGACTGGGGCAGTGATCTGTCCCAGCTGTCAATATACAGTGGCTTGCAAAAGTATTCATACCCCTTGATGTTTTCCATATTTTGTCACATTACAACCACGAACATAAATATATTTCACTGGAATTTAATGTGAAAGACCAACACAAAGTGGTATACAATTGTGAAGTGGAACATAAACAGGATCTTGATCTTGGTGTTGGCTCTCACTGCGGTATTGTATCACTTCCGGTTCCTGTTTTGGAGCACAGTGGTGTTTTGGTGACTGTTAGCTGGTTAATCTGTATACCTCGATTTATCTGGATAATTGCATATTTCAGTGTAATCTTCACCTGCTTTATATAGAGCACACTCTTTGCTTAATCACCAGTATTCTCATTATTCGTTTTTTAGAAATTCGCTAGCTTAGCGCAGCTAGTAGCTTGTCCATCCTAATTGGGAAATTCAAAAACCTGTTTTATTTGTTATTATCTATCGTTCACCTGGTCCTTACTCAGAGTTTCTGTCTGATTTCTCAGACTTTTTATCTGATTTAGTGCTCAGTTCAGATAAAGCAATTATAGATCCATGTAGATGCTGAAAATGACAGCCTCAACACTGCATTTAATCTATTATTAGATTCAATTGGCTTCTCTCAAAATATAAAGGATCCCACCCACCACTTTAATCATACTCTGGATCTTGTCCTGACATATGGCATTGAAACTGAAGACCTAACAGTATTCCCTGAAAGCCCCCTCCTGTCTGATCATTTCTTAGTAACATTTACATTTACTTTAATGGATTACACAGCAGTGGGGAATAAGTTTTATTACAGTAGGAGTCTTTCTGAAAGTGCTGTAACTAAGTTTAAGGATCTAATTCCTTCATTATTATGCTCTTCAGTGCCATGTGCCAACACAGTGCAGAGCAGCTACCTAAACTCTGCTCCCAGTGAGGTAGATTATCTCATCGATAGTTTTACATCCTCATTGCGTACGACTTTGGATACTGTGGCTCCTCTGAAAAGGAAAGCCTCAAATCAGAAGTGCCTGACTCCGTGGTATAATTCACAAACGCGCAGCTTAAAGCAGATAACCCGTAAGCTGGAGAGGGAATGGCGTCTCACTAAAGTAGAAGATACTCATTTAGCCTGGAAAAAGAGTTTGTTGCTCTATAAAAAAGCCCTCCATAAAGGTAGGACATCTTACTATTCATCATTAATTGAAGAAAATAAGAACAACCCCAGGTTTCTTTTCAGCACTGTAGCCAGGCTGACAAAGAGTCAGAGCTCTGTAGAGCCCAGTATTCCTTTCACTTTAACTAGTAATGACTTCATGGATTTCTTTACAAATAAAATTTTAGACATCAGAGAAAAAATTATTCAAAACCATCTCCAAGATTTATCTTCATGTTCGGCTGCTTTCAGCACTGCTGGTATTTGTTTAGACTCTTTGGCTCCAGTTGATCTTTTGGAGTTAACTTTAATAGTTACTTCCTCCAAACCATCAACATGTTTATTAGATCCCATTCCTACTAGACTGTTCAAAGAAGTCTTTCCAATTATTGATGCCTCAATCTTAAATATGATCAATCTGTCTTTATTAGGTGGCTATGTACCACAGGCCTTCAAGGTGGCAGTAATTAAACCGCTACTTAAAAAGCCATCACTGACCCAGCTGTCTTAGCTAATTATAGGCCAATCTCCAACCTTCCTTTTCTCTCCAAAATCCTTGAAAGAGTAGTTGTAAAACAGCTAACTGATCATCTGCAGAGGAACGGTTTATTTGAAGAGTTTCAGTCAGGTTTCAGAATTCATCACGGTACAGAAACAGCATTAGTGAAGGTTACAAATGATCTTCTTACAGCCTCTGACAGTGGACTCATCTCTGTGCTTGTCCTGTTGGACCTCAGTGCAGCTTTGATACTGTTGATCATAACATTTTACTACAGAGATTAGAGCATGCCATAGGTATTAAAGGTACTGCACTGCAGTGGTTTGAATCATATTTATCAAATAGACTCCAATTTGTTCATGTAAATGGGGAGTCGTCTTCATACACTAAGGTTAATTATGGAGTTCCACAGGGTTCTGTGCTAGGACCAATTTTTTTACATTGTACACGCTTCCCTTAGGCAGTATTATTAGAAAGCATTGCATCAATTTCCATTGTTATGCAGATGATACTCAGCTTTATCTATCCATGAAGCCAGATGATACACATCAGTTAGTTAAACTGCAGGAATGTCTTAAAGACATAAAGGCCTGGATGACCTCTAATTTCCTGCTGCTAAATTCAGATAAAACTGAAGTTCTTGTACTCGGCCCCACAAATCTTAGAAACATGGTGTCAAACCAGATACTTACTCTGGATGGCATTACTTTGGCCTCCAGTAACACTGTGAGAAATCTTGGAGTCATTTTTGACCAGGATATGTCCTTCAATGCACATATTAAACAAATATGTAGGACGGCTTTTTTACATTTGCGCAATATTTCAAAAATTAGAAACATCCTTTCTCAGACTGATGCTGAAAAGTTAATCCATGCATTTATTACTTCTAGGCTGGACTACTGTAATTCATTATTATCAGGCTGTCCTAAAAGCTCCCTGAAAAGCCTTCAGCTGATCCAAAATGCTGCAGCTAGAGTACTGACAGGGACTAGAAAGAGAGAGCATATTTCTCCCATATTGGCTTCTCTTCATTGGCTCCCTGTTAAATCTAGAGTAGAATTTAAAATCCTTCTCCTAACATACAAGGTCTTGAATAATCAGGCCCCATCTTATCTCAAAGACCTCATAGTACCATATCACCCCAATAGAGCACTCTGCTCTCAGACTGCTGGCTTACTTGTGGTTCCTAGGATACTTCAGAGTAGAATGGGAGGCAGAGCCTTCAGCTTTCAGGCCCCTCTTCTGTGGAACCAGCTCCCAGCTTGGATTCGGGAGACAGACACCCTCTCTATTTTCAAGATTAGGCTTAAAACTTTCCTTTTTGGATCAGATGACCCTGAGCCACCACTTAGTTTAACTATGCTGCTGTAGGCCTACATCATGACCCAGTCAGATTTGTTTGGATATGAAGAATAGATTAAAATGTCACATTTCATATTACTGTCTACCTGAAGTTACTCCTGAAGTTACCTGAATAAGCGAGTGTCATCACATCACAACCGTCAGAGAGGTCAGAGTTGAAATGTGCTCTTTGTCTTGTTGAATGTATGAGACTCTCTGAGCCTTCAGTGTGGGAGCTTTTATTAAAGATGTGTTTGTGTCCCAGCAGCAGGTGGTGGTGGTGGTGGTGGAGGAGGAGGAGGAGAGTCTGACGGTGCAGCAGAGGAACACTTTGAGTTTCAGCTCAGCCTCTACAGAGGAAACAATGAGTTCAACAAAACAGGTGAGAAAACTGTGTTTTCATCGTCTGCTTGCTGTTATTAAAGAATCTGTCAGCAGCAGCTTTAGCTTTTTCTTCTGGCTCCTCCACACAAACAATGATCACTGAAATTAGAAGAGAAATTAAAAGAGATCAAATTTACCAGCACGTCAAGCATCATTTGATGTTTGACAGCGCAGTGACCGGAAATGCAAACTTCTCTCAGACATGTTAAACATAAAGTAACGTGTCTGTTTGAAAATGTGGCAAGTACAGATATTTGTGTAAAAATGTAGGGAGTAAAAATAAAAAGTGGATTAATGCATTTTTTGCATTTAAATTTATTTTGCACATAAATCGTCCTCATAAAATGCACTGTGAAAAAAATGAAGTCGACATAAAGCAATGATGTAATGAGGTCCTGATGATTCTAAACAAGAGAAGGAAGAAACAGAGATTGTGGGTTCATCCAACTCAAAAGAAAGCAGCAGCAGGGAGAGCTTTGTGGTTTGATCCCAGAGCTGAAGCCTGTGATACTTCAGGATCTCAGGGGGTAGTTTGAGCTCTTGTTGACAGAGTTGGGATCACATCTTGAGGAAGAGAAATTATTTCAGAGAGCCGACTGACCCCGAGCAGCGTGTAGCTGTGTGTCTGAGGTAACGTATTATTTTACTGTTCCTAAATCACTGTTTATTCAGTGGCAGGAGGAGGAGCTGCAGAGAGGCGTGTAAGACTGCAACTCTGCTCCTGGTCTCAACCCTGGGCAGTCAGGGTTTTAGGAGGGTTGATAAATTTGGCCAGATTCCTAGAAATGAGAGCTGCTCCATCCAAAGTGGGGATGGATGCCGTCTGTCTCCTAACAGTTCCAGGTTTTGCAGGAAACTTTCCGATTATCAATGAAGCCCACTCCGACAGCCAGCGATTCAAGGAGAACATGCGGGCTAAATATCTCGCATATGATTGGGGAGGGGCCCAGTTGCATATGATTGGGGAGGGGCCCAGAGAAAACTACAGAGTCCGACATTGTTTTGCAAAGTCACACACCGATTCAGTATGATTTGAGTGACCTCCGATTGGCTTAACTGGGTGTCATTTCTGCCGACGTGAATAGAGCAGGAAAGTGCAGGGAGCAGGAGAAGATGCGGTGTTGCTAGTGGGTGGGCTAAGAGCTGGGCTACTAGCTGCGCTGAGCTAGCTAATTCCTACAAACACGGCTAGTGAATAACGTGAATACAGGTGATTCAGCAGAGAGTGTACTTTGGATGAAGAATGAAGATTACACTGACATGTTTCGTTATTTAGATAAATTGAGCTATACAGATTATACAGCTAACAGACAGCAAAACACCGCTGTGCCCTGGAACAGGAAGCAATATAATACCGCAGTGAGTGACATTTGTGCTCTGCTCTAGTTGCCAGTCTAGAGCAGAAAGTGACTGTGAAATTAACAAAAACGTTAATTTCACAGTAAACCCACAATTTTTCTTTTGCACGATAAGAAATTTATATTTCAGTGAGCAAGATTTTTTTGTCTTTGCATTTTCACATCATATGTCCTGTCCTGCATTTTTGTGCATTACTTACAAGATCAACAACTTATAAGTACACTCTGGTGGCCTCTGGTAGTACTGTGAGGATGTTGGGACGCATATGAATTTTAACATGAAATAGGCTGACCTAATAAAGTCAGTAAATATGATAGTTTCAGTTTGATTAACAAATGCTCGGTCCCGGCACCGTCTGCTCCACAAGAACTTTAATGTTGGCCATAACTCGAGAATGATGTGACCTATGATGTTAAAATTCACACCAGAGATGCATGCACTAAAAATCTAGACTTAGGCTACTAGGCCTGGACCTAGACCCCATTTACACAAGAGCATTTCCAGTGGAAACGGTGTTGATTTGCCATTTTCCTTTTTGAAAAGTAGCACATTCACATGGAAAGCATTCAAGAAACGATCTCCGTTTACACGGAAACGCAAAAGGCTGGAAACGGCTGCAGTTCCCATTGCCAGGCCACAAGTTGGTGGTGTGGATATAGGAGCTGCCACCATAGTGTGCATGTGTGAGTGTCCCTGTTTTCAATAAGTAATAATTAAATAATTTTTGTCCATTTACACGGAAACGAAGACCCAAAGCATTTTGAAAATGCTCCACTCTGGAGCCCGTTTTTAAAAAGTAGCGTTTTCACACCATTCTCGTGTAAACGGGCCCCTATGCTCTGTTTTGACTGTCATGCTTCAATCTGAGGTTTAAAACTAGTATTATTGGAGTGAGTTTGAAGGTTCAGTTTGTTCCACGACTACATTTCACTTACTGCCTCCGTTTGTATCTTTGTCACTGCAGGACCAACATGGAGTGAGAAGTCAGCACTCTCAGGAGGCTGAAAAACCTTACAGGAGGAAGGGAGAAAGAAACTACAACTGTGACAAGTGTGGGAAGACTTTTACTCGGAAATATTTCCTAGAAAGACATCAAGTCATCCACACCGGAGAGAGACCGTTCAGGTGTGACTTGTGTGGGAAGTCTTTTACCCAGCCTGGAAACTTAAAAGCACACCAGGTCATCCACAGTGGAGTTAGAGCATTCAGTTGTGATGAATGTGGGACAGGTTTTACTCGGAAAGAAGGTTTGGAAAAGCACAAGCTCATCCACAGTGGAGTTAAACCATACAGCTGTGATCAGTGTGGCAGAGCCTTTACTCAAAGTAGCAGCTTAAGGAAACATCAAGTTACCCACTCTGGACATAAGGCATACAGCTGTGACATCTGTGGGAAAACTTTCAGCCATTTAGAAAATCGAAATAAACACCTACGCATCCACACTGGCCAGGACGTGTACTGCTGTGAGCAGTGTGGCAAACTGTTCGTAAGATACAAACAATTACAAATCCACAGATTTACCCACACTGAGGAGAGACCTTACAAATGTGACCTGTGTGATAAGACTTTTAAAGCTCCCAGCTCAGTTAAAGTCCACCAACAGATCCACAGCAGAAAGAGACTCTACAAGTGCAGTTACTGTGAGGTATGTATTTTTAATTTTTTTTGTAACATTAGCCTGTTTGGAACAACTCTGCTCATTAAGTTGTGTTAGCATGTTAGCATTTCTTGTGCATGTAAAGGCAGCACGGGATGATTATTCAGATCTTAATTTTAGTCATAATTTTTTATTAGAGTGTGTTACATTTTTTGTAGTGCCAAAAATTTACAGCACAATGCAAAATCTTGAGTCAAATCTTATTTGTTTTTATTCTGCTTTTAAGGAGTCAGATTTTCTTATAATCCTTTAAAGTGGTCTTAAGCAACAGTTCAGCAGGTTTCCTAAAGGGCTTTCAATTTTATTCTTTGGACATTTTATACTTAGGTTCATTTCAGCCCTTCAGGGACCATTTTCACAAGATTTTATTATTATAGTATAAAAATGATGGAGCTCCCCTACTTACACTGTCTCGTGTCTTTTTTTTAGAAGCAGAGCGACACAGATGGATCCAGTTCTCAACCCTGTCATCACTGTGGTGGTGGGAAACCGTTTCGCTGTGACCTTTGTGGGAAAACTTTCAACTGGCAAACAAACTTAATAATGCATCAGCGTAGACACACTGGACACAAACTGAACTACTGCAAAGAATGTGGGAAAGGCTTTCCCACACCAGATAAATTAAAGCGCCATGAACTCATCCACGGTGGTGTTAAAGAGCACCTCTGTGATCAGTGTGGGTCGTCCTTCACCACTGCAGATCAGCTCAAAGTACATGAACGAATCCACACAGGAGAGAAACCATACAAGTGCAGACACTGTGAGAAAAGCTTCTCACGGTCAGACAAACGTAACCGTCATGAACGTACTCACACTAGCAAGAACTACAGCAGGACTCAGAGTTCATAATCGCTGAACTATGAGTCATAAGACTGCTGCCATTACTTTTCAGACCAGCGCGGTGCACATGCAAGCGCACACACACAGTTGTCCGATGACGCTCCCAGCTTAAACTCATAGAGGGGAAAAAATTATTTCCTATCAATCCACATGACATTTAAATAAAATGACAAACATGAAAATGAAGGTCATTTTATCTATAATTTCAGTTAGTTTTTGTTAGTTTAGTAAACTCACAATACAGTTTTAGTTAGCTATCATTTTTTTCCTTTTAATTATCGTTATCGTCATTATTTCGTGCGTTTTCATTAACTATAACCCTGATGTGCACATCTGCATCATTGAAAGAGTGGCCAGTAGGAATGTAGCTACTTATGTTAAAAATATAGAAAAGTCGATTCAACTTCTTTAATTAAGTAAAAGTTAAAAAGTACAGCTTCTGCAATGTACACAAAAGTAGCTCCAACATCTATGTTTCTGCAAAGCAAGCTTTACCTTGTGCTATATTAATAGAATAATATTAGTACATGCAAATACACACTTATTTCCATCTACTGTACATTCTAATTATTATGACTGTATTCAGGTTGAACACTGCTATGTAGAACATGAGCAGAGAAAAAGAAAGAATTAAACACATAGCTCTATTTTCTGTTGCCAAGATGTAGATGGGTGACTTTGCCTCAGCACCCTAGCCTGAGATTGCTTGTAATGGCTCAGTGTCGGGAAAGAATCCTAACTCACAATATTGTGAGCTCCAGTGCATCTTTGTGTACATGCTATGATGAGCTGAGCTGTGCTGTTGCTTTGAGGTTACTGCTCTTTGTGGATTTACACAAATTAATTCAACAAAGGTGGAGTTCAGTGAATGAATTCAGTGAATAAATTCAAACTCATCTCTGTTGGACTGATGTACCCGGTAACTCTGACCATGAACACCACAGCTGCTGTGCACCAGTCACACACAGAGTTTTACTCTGGAGGAGGCAAAAGTTTACTTAAGTAGAAGTACAAATACTTGTGTTAAAAAGATACTCTGGTAAAAGCTGAAGTACTGATTCAACTTCTTTACTCAAGTAAAAGTACAGGCTCTGAAATGTACTACAAGTTAGAAAGTTAAAGCAGTTCCAGTAAGTTTCTTTCTTGGCTGTGATCAGCTGATATCTGCTGCTGCTCTGAGGTTTACTGCTCTTTTGTAAATGCAACAATATTTGCTATAAATTCACCACAGTACTGCAAACTTTTTTATCTTGCACTGAACTGCAGTGTTGTACTGTGTGTTTTTCAGGATGTTTCACAATACAAAAAAACAGCTTTACGTCATATTTCTGATTTAAAAATAAGGACATGTGAGCTTTAAATTTCCAAGTTATCAGCTGTGCCTGAGCAGTACTAACTTCAAATCTTACATGTACTACATGTACTACAGTACTACATGTCATCTCCCACGGGTATGGCATGCATTTCTGGTCCAGATATCTGTCAACTGTGTGAAAATGGCTTAATTAAATTTAATAATTAGACTCCTTAGACCCATGTGTTTTTATCTCATTCCTGTTTCAATAAACGAACACGCAAAACAAAAGCTTTAGAAAGAAAACCAACAGACACACACACAGCAGCAACTAAGATAAGAAACAGTGTGTGTTTCTTTTATAATTTTCTTCACTTGCTACAAAGAAAAAGTGGTCTAGTACCTGAGCAGTTTGCACTGCCCATCATATTGTCGTGAAAATGAAAGTGCACTCTCTGTTATACATTTGTAAGCCTGTCAGTTCTTACAAGATCACAACATGCTTACGTAGACAGCATGCGTTTATGGAGCCACTCTTTTATTTTCATTCAAATGTGTGTGTCTGCTAAGAACACAGCCACCAGTGACCCTGCAGTGGTTTGTTTTTTAAACTAGTAGATGAACAGACTGTTTACTGTGGACTCATTTGACTTCCTTGGAGCCAGAATCTCCCAGGATATGAAGTGGATGGCCCACATGGATGCTAGGAAGAAGGCCCAGCAGAGGCTGTAATTTCAGGACCAGCTGAGGAAGTTAAACATGTCTCAAAAGCTGCTGATCATCTTCTACACCTCCATCATTCAGTCTATTGCACGTGGGTTTTTGATTTTGCTCGCGAAATTAAATTATTTGCGCGGATTGTAGTTTTTTCTTCCCCTCGTGCGTGATGTAACAGTGACCAATTATTTTCAAGCGCAGACGGCGCGACTGCGGTCCTGAGACACAGTACAGAGCATCACACACCAGCTGATACCAAAGGCCGCAGCTAGCTTGGAACGGTTAAATCTCCCGCTCTCCTCTCAGATTAAAGATAGCTCGGAGTTTACCTTTAGCTGAGCCCGGACCACAGAGTCCAAACACAGAGGTCAGGGAGCACACATCCAAATGATTGACGGTACACATGTCTCACTTCCTGTTAATGCCTTTGTACAGGAAGCGGCTACATACACAGGCTGTGTCCAAAATCAGGGGCTGCATCCTTCGAAGGGCCTGGCCTACGTAGACCGGGTCCTTTGCAGCCCAAAGGCCAGAAGTGAGCGGCTGTGAAATTGTACGGTCTAGCCTTCATATCAGCGTCGCTCATGTTGCCTAGCAACCATGCCAATGCGAAGCACAGCTGTGGAAAAGCAGCTGTTATAATGGAGCCACACTTTGGCTCCTTTTTGTGGTTTCATTAATGCCACCTTTAAGTCAAAATAAGCTGTTTAAACAAGTATAACACATTTCAACATCAAGGAATACAGCTGAGTCAATGATTAATTTCCAACTATATCAACAGCTCTCTAGTGAGACATTAAAGTTAAATAAAACTATCCAGTTATGATGGTTAACTTGATGTGCCGGGAGTCGGGCATTCTCTCCGGGTATAGTGAACCTCGATCACCCGGTCAGCTGATAGCTAGCCAGGCGAGCTGCTGAAGCACTTTTTGCAACTAAAACGAGCGGATATTTGAGGTTTACACATTTACATCCTGAAAACATCTTAAAAGTTTATTTTGTGTCATAGAAACAGTCATATTTCAAACTTTTTGGCCACTCTGCTCCGCCATTTATTATTTGAGTTTTGATGCACAATGAATGGTAGGCTACGAAGGATACACCGGACCCATCCTTCAACTTCGAGAAAAGAAGGATGCATTCGTCGACCGCATTTGGACGAGCCTTCAAATTTGGACAGCCTTCGTTGCCTCGCTGTGACATAAGTGGTCCACAAATGCGGCCTTCGAAGGATGCAGCCCCTGAATTTGGAAACAGCTGCAGATGCCGCACTGAGTGGGTCGGCCCGTTGCTGCGATACATCAGCGTGTCCGCTATATTGGATCTGCCTTTTAGTGATAGAAGTAATGGACTGAACTTCCTAAAGTTCTTTAAATTAATGCCTCATTCCCACATTCACTTATATATGTTGGAAAACTGATGATGTAACTTCTCTGATAATTATAAATGATAACTACTTCACCACCAACATATTTTTTCTAATGTTTTTATGTTTACATACTTTACTAATGTTGGTAAGGTGGTTACTGTGATGATAAATGTGTACAATAACCAGATCCTAACATAAATATAATATTTGCAGGTTCATTCAACTAAATGTATTTTTTTCAGTGATTTGTTAATTTAAGTAGTAATAATAGCAATCTTTGAGACAAAAAATTAACACAATTTGGTAATAAGGCTGCAATTGGCAGTGATCTACTTTATTTTATTTTAGCTGTGTGATTTTATACTAAAATTGTACATCCTTGATTTATTATAAATAATCAAATTGTTAAAAGAACAAAAACAAACAGTGCTATTTCCAACTTTTGTTTTATCAAATTTAAGTGCTTTAAAAATTAAATGTTTTATTATTTGACAAAACCAAGAAGCATAAATGCAAAAATCTGATGAGCAGACAGGAAGTCTGAAAGATCAGTCAATCAGTCTTTATTTGTCTGGCAACAAATCACAACATAGTATAAATGAGCCTCTCTTTCAGCTCTTCATTTATCAGCTGCTTCTCTAAGATCCTCCAGAAGGCCACACACAGGGTCCTTTGCTCTTCTCTCTTATCCCAGACTCTCCACCCTCTCCACCTGTGGCTTCATTGACTCAGGATCTCAGATCATCAGGTGATGAAGGCAGAGCATAGGAGTGGTCGTAGTAGAAACAAGGAGGAAAATATTATAGTCACAGTCCATCACACATCATGTGCGCATACCTATGTGAAGGAGTGAGAGTGGGAGGTGATGGAAGGGGGAAGAGGTCTGAATGTAACCAGGGGCATGATGCCCACAGCTGTCTGAAGCACAGCTAGTACTTAGTACCCACAACGCTGTGCAGAGGCAGGGGTTTGGTTAGCTGGATGAGCTGAGAACAGTTGACTGACGGGGTCTCTAGAGCTTTCATTGAGGTCTGAGATGGCCGGGTAGCCATAGCCTAAATTTATGGTTAATGTGTTGACATTATCTGACAATGTAATACAAAAATCACCACTGATTCCTTCACATTCAGAAAGTGAAAAATATTTTCAGCAGAGTATTGCACTAACTTATCTAATGTTTGCAGCCTAGTGATGAACCTGCCCTTTGAAGCTGAGCTGGGAAACCAGACTGAGTGAAGGGCTCCATCTTTGATCCTGATGGATGACGGCTACCAGAAACTTCCTCCTGAGAGCTGCTCCCCCTGCTTTGCCCTGCCCCCCTCTTTGGAAACCTACATAGTATCAAAAAAGGTTAGCCAAGCACTTAACAACAATCAGCCTCCAACCAGCTGGCTGGTTTCACTTTGTGCATCACTGTCAGCCTGAAACTCTGTGTGATCATTTTAATAGAGCTCAGAGTCCTTAAATAAAGTGTTTCTATTTAGAACAAAGACATTTTTATTACATCAGTCTGATGTTCAGAGTGTACCTGTGGGTTTAGGGTATGTTGGTTCAAACATATCACCATGTGATGTCGCAGAATAGAAAACACATTTTAGTGAACATTTACAGTACTGTGCAAAAGTCTCGAGCCCCCTCTCATTTCTTTATATTTCGTTTCCAAGGAGACGGAGTTTCTTGCCATTTTTAAAGTGCTCTTGAGCAATAGTTCTCCAGGCTTTCTGAAGGTTTCTCTTTCACATTGGCTTCTTTTTCACTCAGTCTCAGTCCATTCCTTGTGCCTGACCCTTTTCAGAGAATGTTTCCTTTGTGTTCTCTAACCTTTGAACCATTTAAGCATTAAATGCATCTATAACTCGAGGGATGAACCAGTGTTGTGTCCACACATCACAGGCAACCGAACAAAGAACCAACTATATACGATCTTAGTTAGTACCTACAGGCACTTTGTTACATTTATTCCAATTTCTTTAAAAAATAGCAACAATAACAGTTTGACAACATAAACTTGTATTTATGCATCAACAAGGTGAAGTTTTCAGCTGACTCTTGTCAGCATAGAACAGGAATCTGAGGCTACAATTCACATGCTCACCAAAATTGAACAATATAAGAAAAATGACAGGGACTAGAAAGAGAGAGCATATTTCTCCCATATTGGCTTCTCTTCATTGGCTCCCTGTTAAATCTAGAGTAGAATTTAAAATCCTTCTCCTCACATACAAGGTCTTGAATAATCAGGCCCCATCTTATCTCAAAGACCTCATAGTACCGTATCACCCCAATAGAGCACTTTGCTCTCAGACTGCTGGCTTACTTGTGGTTCCTAGGATACTTAAAAGTAGAATGGGAGGCAGAGCCTTCAGCTTTCAGGCCCCTCATCTGTGGAACCAGCTCCCAGCTTGGATTCGGGAGACAGACACCCTCTCTATTTTTAAGATTAGGCTTAAAACTTTCCTTTTTGATCAAGCTTATAGTTAGGGCTGGATCAGGTGACCCTGAACCACCCCTTAGTTATGCTGCTATAGGCCTAGGCTGCTGAGGGGCGGTCCCATAATGCACTGTTTCTTCTCATTCACCTTATTTACTTGTTTATACTTCACTCTGTATTTAATCATTATTATTAATCTCTGTCTCTCTTCCACAGCATGTCTTTTGTCCTGTCTCTCTCCACTCAGCCCCAACCGGTCGCAGCAGATGACTGCCCCTCCCTGAGCCTGGTTCTGCTGGAGGTTTCTTCCTGTTAAAAGGGAGTTTTTCCTTCCCACCGTTGCCAAGTGGTTACTCATAGGGGGTTGTTTTGATTGTTGGGTTTTCTCTGTGTTATTGTAGGGTCTTTACCCACAATACAAAGCGCCTTGAGGCGACTGTTTGTTGTGATTTGGCACTATATAAATAAAATTGAATTGAACTGAATTGAATTGAACTGAACTGAATTGAATTGAACTGAATCTGATGAGTTTGATTTCTGATGCAGCATCCAGATGGCAGGGTCAGAGTTTGGCATAAACAGCATGGATCTATCCTGCCTGGTATCTACAGTTCAGGCTGCTGGTAGGGCTGTGGGGGGATGTTTTCTTGGCCCAGATCCAGTTCAGACTCCAGTCATTTCCCAGCTCATCCAGTCCAGATCCGTTCTTAATGGATTCAGTTTATTAAATTCTTAATCACATTCTTTAATTAAAATGTCTCATCCTCCCAAAACTGTACTTAAATATTTAAAACCTATAAAGCTGAGACATTTCTGATAACATGAAACTGACTGATCTCTGACCTTTAACAATAACTCAATGAAACATCTTTGCTGTGGCTGTCAGAGAACTGTCATCTATCAGTGACGCTGATCTCAGATCAGATTAGAAATGCTTAAACTGAACACATTAAAGCAGTTTTTCTCCAAGTCTCATTTTTATCCAGTAATGGCAGAATAATTAGATCTTATAAATCAAATGTAAAATTAGGATTCAGCTTCATCTGATGAAGATTCAAGCTGGGTAAATGGTGACAGCAGACATTATAAAATAAATTATATATTTTATAAAACTTTCATTCTATGAGTGGGTCAAGCTGATTAAGTATTTCTTCACCACCTCAATGGCCATAAATACAAACAAGAGCAGAAATGAAGTGTTCTGATACAAAAAAACTAAATGCATCTAAAACTATTTGTTTTAGACACACTGATGTCAAAAAGGTATGTCCACACTATGCTGTAAAACCACCTACAACCGGGCCATGGTCATGATCAGCACTGTGAGGCAGACAGATGATCACTGAGTCATCTGCATACTTAATCATATACCTGTACTGACAAAGTGTCTGACACTCACCTGCATAAAGAACCGATTAAAGTGAAGAGAGGTGTTGTGGACATTTATTTCATTTAATAAAGAAAGTTACAGCTGGAGATGTCTTTTGTAAATTTTATTCTTGCAAGAAGGAATTCAGTCAGCACAGCAGTGTAGTGAGGAAACTCCCAGAAACAAGCGGGCCTTACGTATACAGAAGCTCACAGTATCATATTACACTTTTTCTATGGTTGCAGTCCAGTTATCCTGCACAGGAAACAACACATATGGAACAGCTTGGGGGCACTGGGATAGGACCCTGTCTCTGCTATGGAGGTCTTGCATTCATGCATTGCTCCCTGCGTGCAAGGGTTCAAGGGTTAGTCATAACAAAGTAGGGCTGCAACGATTCATCGACGTAATCGATGATGTTGACTACAAAAATTAGTCGACATGGAATTTCATCATCAAAGTGTCGTATTTTAAAACCCATCCACTTATTTTCTTCTGCTTATCATGCGAGTTTGTAATTGCAATACACTACAGGAAGACATGGGGCAGTATTGCCTCCATTGTCTGCAAATAAAAACAATACCAACGGAGAACGTAACCTGAACAGCATAACACTGGTGGAGCAGAGAGGAGGGTGGAGAAAATGAATGAAAATGCAGACAGACTGTCAAAGGTGTGGGAGCGTTTGACAGAAACCAAAATAAAGCTGAATGCAGACGGTGCAGAGCTTTCCTTCCACGGCAGCATCGCTGCAAAGCTGAGCGTTTAAAACGCCGGCACCCTGGAGCTGTGACGTCAGCTCTGGATGGGTACATCAGTGCGTCGCTGATACCTGTTACTGTTTGTACAGTAGTTTACCTGTCGGAGACAAGCTCTCATGGATGATGTTTGCTAAGTGCCACCATTTCAATTATGTTAGCTAACGAGTGAAGGACAACAGGAGCAGCTACGTTGGCTCCTATTTTTTTCTATCATTAATATCAGCGTTCATTCTGAATACTAAACCTCTGCATGAACTGAATCATCTGTAAACTTTTCAGGCGTTTTGGACAGAAAAATATTTTTGATTTAATTTGAAGACTTATTTGCACTTTTGGACAGAGACCATTTTTATTTATTTGCACATATTTTCATTTTAAAATAAAAATTGCATTCACTTTAATATGTATTGTTTATTTGATATTTATTGTGATGGTCACATTAATGTTAAAAATACATTTGATTAGTATCAAACTCGTATTTTTATGGGTCATTGTTTTAATTGTGAGAAGAGACAACAAGGTGATGTTAACAGGTGGGCAGGCTTGAACAGATGAGGTAAGCTTGAAATAATCGTTGACTAATTGACTGATAAATTGACAGATTATTTGACTACCAAAATAATATTTAGTTGCAGCACTAAAGCAAAGCATGAGACCGAAAGCTGAATCCTGGTATCTAACAAAATAATCCTCAGAGGCCACACCCCTGAGGGGAACTTGTAGAAGATGAATGCACATCTGATAAGATACTGTTAACTCACTTTCTGAGGTCTATCCATTAAAAATAAAGTGAATAAATTGTCTCCACCATGGTCCAAGTGCAGCCTTCCACATTGGCCCTTGGGTGAATGTACACAGCAGTAACAAATATCTGTGGAAATTCTCTTGGGAAATAAAAAGGATGCAGGGAGACAGAAGTTAAACAATGATTTCCTCACCACCTTCTTACATATACATATATTAATATAATGGCTCAGAACTTTACCAGTCGGATTGGGGTCTCTATCGAGCCTCAGTGGTCCTCCAAAATCACTGATTTCCAGCTCAGATTATAAGTCATGCTGCTTGAGCCACGTCTGTCAGAGCGATAAGGAAAATCTCCTTTAATCCCATGGGAAAAAAATGCCATTTGCCTGAAGAATGTCAACTTTATTATGTACAGACTGGACCTTGCGAAAGCAAGGATAATTACGGGAAGAGAGATCCTGTGATGGCCTCTGCCAGTCCTCCACATCTCCCCAAAATTCAGGAAGAGCAGGCACACACTCCTTCCAAAAATTTAGGACAGTGATCTCTTTATTTTTGCTGCAAACTGAAAGCATTTGAGTTTGACATTAAAAAAATGAGACAAAAGACCTTAACTTTCATTTCCAGGCATTTTCACCAGGCACCTTTTGTCTGAACCCGCCCTTCTCCAATGCTAAAACATAGGTTTGATCCTTCATGTCCCTCCATGTCTCCTCCGCCTTTGGTGTACTACATCTGTGGACGCTCTGTAGCCACATACCTAAAGCATGATTAGTTGGAAGGGAGATGTCCTTCCCAACCACTATATTCAGATATGGTGGGGGAACATGGTGGCATCCACAAACTGGCACCTGCTCCCATTTATTTTTAATGGATTAAATCTAAGTTTATGAAACTGGATTAATTTGTTGGAAAATATATTTACACACTAAGCTATTAGTACAATACCCCACCCCCACCCCCCAAACTAACCTAAAAAATTACTGATGGTACCTTTAAGATTCAGGATTATTCACTGGAAGTCCAGACATCAGAGCGACCTCATCAGATCCAAGAGATTCCATTGAAATTCTGTGGAGCCGGATCTCAAGGTGTTTAAGTTTGACCCTGCAACCAGAAGAAGATCTTTGTGTCTCTGCAGATTCATTGTGATCCAATGATGGGAATGATTTCAGTCCTGCATGATCACACTGATGTTCAGACAGAGCAGATAATGAGGTAAATGTTTTTGCACATTGGTAACAGTGAAACAGATCATTTGAAACGTGGGAACGTTTGTGTTCGGAGTATGAACTGAGATTCTCGAAGCGCTTGTCACACTGGTCACAGTTGTAGCTCTCTTCAGCGTGCAAACCTTCATGAATGTTACGATTACCTGAATGTGCAAAGCTTTTCTCGCAGTATCTGCACTTGTACGGTTTCTCTCCTGTGTGGACTCGTTTATGCACTTTTAGATCACCTGTAGTGATGAAGGATGACCCACACTGGTCACAGAGGTGCTTTTTAACCCCACTGTGGAAGAGTTCATGCTGTTTTAATGCACTTGGTGTGGGGAAGCCTTTCCCACATTCATTGCAGTAATTCAGTTTGTCGCCTGTGTGTCTACGTTGGTGCCATATTAAGCCTTTTTTCTTCTTGAAAGCTTTTCCACAAAGGTCACAACAAAACGGTTTCCTACCACCACAGTGACGACAGGGCTGAGAACTGGATCCATCCGCATCGCTCTGCCTCTAAACAAAGACACAAAGACAGTGTAATTCAGGGAGCCAATGCCCAATGTTTTAACTGGGATACAACAATTAGAATACTACCATAAGTATACCAATACTCCAGATATAATGATGACTACATCACTCAATCACTTTAAGACTACTACTGCAATATTACACTAATGGTAAATATTACAATATTACCACATTAATACTGGAACAGCACTGATAATACAGTAATAGCATATAAAGATTTTGGCCTTTAATGATTCTGAAAACAGTGTAATTGGGATAAAGCAGTTATTTTTTGTATTCACCTTTGGTATGAAGGTATGGTGTTTTGTAAATGCACACCCATTCTCACAGCAGCGTGCTTCCACCACCTCCTTAAAGGCTCATGCTCAAGGTTTAGTTCAGCTTGAGCCAAAATGTCTAAAAGGGAGTCTTTGGTCAAAAGAGCTATGCAGAGATGTGGTTGTTAAACTATGGGTATGCTCCAGTGGTTGGGAGAGGACAGAAAATTTTGATTAAAACTATTTGAAACAAATTATTTTTGAAGGCAACAAATAAGAATGAGATCAATCCCCCTACTCCCACACCGTCCAGTATGTCAAATGCACTGCGACACACTACTCTAACTTAAAGATAATTTAGTGGATCTGCTCAATTTGATCTACACTGCTCAAAAAAATAAAGGGAACAGTCAAATAACACATCCTAGGTCTGAATGAATGAAATATTCTCATTGAATACTTTGTTCTGTACAAAGTTGAATGTGCTGACAACAAAATCACACAAAAATCATCAATGGAAATCAAATTTATTAACCAATGGAGGCCTGGATTTGGAGTCACACACAAAATTAAAGTGTAAAAACACACTATAGGCTGATCCAACTTTGATGTAATGTCCTTAAAACAAGTCAAAATGAGGCTCAGTATTGTGTGTGGCCTCCATGTGCCTGTATGACCTCCCTACAATGCCTGGGCATGCTCCTGATGAGGTGGCGGATGGTCTCCTGAGGCATCTCCTCCCAGACCTGGACTAAAGCATCCGCCAACTCCTGGACAGTCTGTGGTGCAATGTGACGTTGGTGGATGGAGCGAGACATGATGTCCCAGATGTGCTTAATCCGATTCAGGTCTGGGGAACAGGCGGGCCAGTCCATAGCTTCATTGCCTTCATCTTGCAGGAACTGCTGACACACTCCAGCCACATGAGGTCTAGCATTGTCCTGCATTAGGAGGAACCCAGGGCCAACCGCACCAGCATATGGTCTCACAAGGGGTCTGAGGATCTCATCTCGGTACCTAATGGCAGTCATGCTACCTCTGGCAAGCACATGGAGGGCCGTGCGGCCCTCCAAAGAAATGCCACCCCATACCAATTCAATTCAATTCAATTGCATTTTATTTATATAGCGCCAAATCACAACAAACAGTCGCCTCAAGGCGCTTTGTATTGTGGGTAAAGACCCTACAATAACACAGAGAAAACCCAACAGTCAAAACGACCCCCTATGAGCAAGCACTTGGCGACGGTGGGAAGGAAAAACTCCCTTTTAACAGGAAGAAACCTCCAGCAGAACCAGGCTCAGGGAGGGGCA
>JAMQGT020013842.1:25000-29413 GCA_024447675.2 Pterophyllum scalare | reverse complement strand
GTGTGTTATGTAGCTTGCTTCGTTCAGTTACGTATTGCTTGTAACAACTTGTAAATATGAAATCTTTTGATGAACGAAAGCACTGCAGTAAAATTCTGAAAAAATCCCAACCATGCGCACACACACACACACACACACACACACACAGGGTGTTTAATTCCAGGTCAAAGCTGTCATCACCAAGCTGGATGTATTTGTTTCATTTAAATTTGTCTGAATGAAGCTCAGCTAACTTCAATCTCCAGCTGTTCGCTCAGGACGGCCGTGTTTTTGATGCCAGTGCTGCAGAGATGCTGCAGAGAGCATGAGCGTGCAGCAGAGCAGGAGATGAGATGCTAAATATGTAAACAAAGCTGTGACAGTCATAAAAACTGCAGAAATTCAACTAAAACCTTTACAAAGGTCTCCAAGCAGCAGATTCAAACCCAGACTTTTCTGACTAACCTCTCCAACACGGTGCTGCTCAAACATGTTGAACAATAATTTCAGACTTACCAGAGGCTCGTAGGAATAATCTCAGCATGCAGCTCACAATGATTCACAGACATCAGTTATAGCTAACAGATGAACATAGAAACATGTTTTTAGATTTGAAAAATGACCATCTGATTAAACTGGTCTGTGTACTTGGAGTTAATGTTATGTCTGTATGATCACAACCATTTCACAACCAAATCAGACATCCACCAAAGAAATAAAACAGACAAGTTTGTATGTCTGAAACAGCAGCTCAGTGAGAAATTAGGCAGTTGATCTAGTGAACAGCTACGAAAGTTCAACACTTAGAATCATCTCCAGATCTTACAGCTGCTTAATCTGTTCTAGAATAAGGAAACAGGCCTCACCTGGCCATGAAACCAGGCAGTTTTTCAGTTATTGGAGACAAAACTGAAGGCAGAGATCCACAAACAAGCAGCAGCTGAAGGTGCTGCAGTAAAGGCCTGAAGAGCATCTGAAGTAGGAAACAGCATTTGGTGATGTCCATGGGTTTCATCAAGTATTAAAAACAATCCTTATATTTTAAATTATGTTGAGTTATCTGAATACTTTGAACCTCTGAAAACAGGGAACTGTGTATGAAAATGGCTGTAATTCCTTCAGGGCAATGCAGTACTTTAGTTTAACACCTTGAATCAAAGCTGAAAGTCTGCACTTCAGTGACATCCTGATGGTTAGATTTAAAACAACTGTGGTTTTAAATCATTTGTCTGTGTCTTTGTCCAAAACTTATGGACATGATAGTATTTTCTTTAGTGTGTGAACAAGAGCGCAACATGTGTCTGCTGACAAATTCACAGTGTGTGAGTACATTCATGGCTGAAACACACACAAACACGCAGTTAACCTGAAGGAAAAGAAGAACAAACAGACTCATCACTCACCCAATCTTCTTGAACACATCTTTAAGTCTTCCAGCTTAATCAGATTAACACTCTGACCCAATGATCCCATTATACACACACACAAAAGAAAAAGGAGGAAGTGACATGTCTGCTCACATTATGGGCCTCATTACACTCGCCACATTGCTCAAGTTGCACGCAAACTGTGATGTCGCCACAGTTCTGTACCGTTTATACCAGTGCTGAGCATTCTCCTGAATGATAAGTATTGCCACTCAGACAAAACTTCCATATCAGTGCTGAGGCAGAAGACGTCAAAACTAAAGAAATCACAGAGTTGGTTTTTTTCAGTTTTTTCCAGAAAGTCTCATCTTTTCAAACTATTGCAACATTTCCCTCTGTCTAATCTGTGAATCTCTGATATGCCATTAACATGGTGGTACAAACCAACATAATTGTACATTTGTGTCTTCAGCCCAGTGCTGAAGAAAACTGAGCTGCACGACCGGCTGAAACACCAAAGTGCAGAAAGTGTCAGAGGATGCAACATCACTTTTGGCATCCAGCGCGGTTCACAAGTGTGACAATGGCAGGTATACTGAGTCCATTAGCTTCTTCTTTCTTTTATTTTTTGTTATCTTCCTCTGTGAGAGGTGTAACCTCTCCACCTGGCACACCGGCTTTGTTTAGAGGTAAAGAAGACAGATGGATTTCTTTTTAGTTGTTCCCTTTAAAATTCTGTCTAAATTAAACTCTTAGAAAACATGAAGTTACACTCACTCAGTCTTTTCACCCATACTGTCTCTCTCTCACACACACACACACACACACACACACACACACACACACACACACACACACACACAGTAGTTTACTTCTCATGTAGACTTAATCTCTATAAATATTTGTTTAACCTTTATTGATCCTGTTTAGCCTGACACAGCACAGCCCTCAGACTGGGTTCAGATTAGATGACAATGAAGGTCATAGCATCTATTCCTCCTCCTCTTCCTCATCATCATCATCATCATCCACAACAACTTCAATCGAATTTAATCAGGAAATAAAGTTGCCAGACATGTATAACAGTTCATTTATTTTAGAGGAGATTAATAACTGTTCACTACAGTGCGCTCAAAACGCTCAAAACAAATGTCACCATTCTGATGTTTCCAGTTCATTCATCACCTGAACAAATGTTGAACAGCTTTCACCAATCAGAAAGCCCCATCATCAGTTCTTCTCATTCACCTTTATTTATTTGTTTATACTTCACTCTGTATTTAATCATTATTATTAATCTCTGTCTCTCTTCCACAGCATGTCTTTTGTCCTGTCTCTCTCCCCTCAGCCCCAACCGGTCGCAGCAGATGACTGCCCCTCCCTGAGCCTGGTTCTGCTGGAGGTTTCTTCCTGTTAAAAGGGAGTTTTTCCTTCCCACCGTTGCCAAGTGCTTGCTCATAGGGGGTCGTTTTGACTGTTGGGTTTTCTCTGTGTTATTGTAGGGTCTTTACCCACAATACAAAGCGCCTTGAGGCGACTGTTTGTTGTGATTTGGCGCTATATAAATAAAATTGAATTGAATTGAATTGAATGTGCTAAAGTATGGGAAGAACCACGGTGCCATACTGAGGTTGTTTGTATCACAGTCAGAGGGCAAAAATGATCAACAGAATATCTTTGAATTGATCTGCAGTGACTGTAGTATGGATCTGGTTTGAGGTTTAACAAAGTCAACTAATGGAGTGAAATCTGAACACTTGGATCAGGTTATTCTGACAGAGTCCAGTAAAGTCTCACAGGAGCTTCTGCAGAAAGACCTCAGTCTCTGATATCTGTCACATATTGGTCAGATAATGGCTCAAAAAGCTGGATCAGGTATTAGTGACATAGCTGATCTTAAGTTGTGTGTTTGAAGCTGCCAGCAAAGGGTCAGCAGGCTGGAAGTTTTCCTTTTTGTGTCTGAAGAAGTTCCTGATTAAACATAGACGATCTCCTTCTTGTCTTTAAAGACATATTTTTATAAGCAGGCCTTCTCTGGGCCTCCACTTTCAGCCATTTCTATGTTGTCTTTTATAAATGTTTCATCAGCGATCATTTTTAATTATTTTATATATGCTTTAAATTGACCTGTTTTTGATTTTTGCTTTTTAACCTCTTTGCGCTGCCAGTTGCTGTTTCTTTTCTATGTTGTATTGTGAAACACTTTGCAACTGTTATTAGTATTACTATAAGTATTAATATTTAGTTTAGTAGTATTAGCAGTATTTAGTAGTATTGTTATTGGAGCAGGGAAAACACACACAAGCTCACACTGAGCTTAAATCACACGAGGGAAAATAAATGAAACTTATTAAAGCAAAGTGTTTAAGTGGAGCCTGATGTTTATTACAGATAAAGAATGACTCCCTATCTCATAGTAAGAATTAAAGATTACTGATCTGACACTGGAATTGATTGGTACTCACTATCAGCAGATTCATCCTGAGCTAGAACATAAGTTTTAGTGTGAATGTTTAATTGTTACTCATAGCTAATGTGATGTGAAGTTAAAGTTGCAGAGTGGTGACCTGAAGTCTGATGGTCGCACCTCTCAGGTGTGTGTTTGGTTTGTAAAAGTCAGTACACTCGCCGTGATAACAGTTTGTCTCTGCACAACTGGGCTTTCACACACACACACACACACACACACACACACACACACACAGCTGTGCCTGCCAACAGGGTTTAAGTAATTAAGTGCTCATTTCAAGTATTAATCTGAGAGATTATCACGTCATAATCTCACCACACTCTGTGCATGCGTCCGTGTGTTGACAGCTCAAAAGACAGAGACTCCTGTTCTTCTGTTTTTAGTCTTTAAAGCATCTTTTTGACACAGCAGTTAGCCGAAGACAAAAGTGATAAAGAACAAAGATCTACGGATTCATGTCCAGGAACACAAATCAGAGTCGGAATATCAGTGAAATTCAGAGACTGGTAGCAACAACGATTAACCGATCGACTGATCGTTGATTAGTCATTTGTGTTAAACAGAAGGTATAAAAACCATGCGAACCTATAAAATGCC
>JAMQGT020013842.1:0-22500 GCA_024447675.2 Pterophyllum scalare | reverse complement strand
CTCAACTTGTCAAAGTTTCTCTCTTTCACAGGAAAAGGAACCCAACCATATCCTGAAGCTACATCTACACAGCAGATCAGAACATCTTCACAGCCCAGCTGTTTGCTTGACTCAAGTCCTCTTTCCTCTACATGGCAGTATGTACAAATTCCTTATATGTGCTTCTGGTCTGGGCTGAGTTTTACTCATTTCAGTTAGACAGATGAAATCATGAGCATCAAATTACATTCATTTTCAACTGTGCATGTTGAAACAGGAAAGGACCTTTTCCAGGCTGCTGCTGCAAAGTCATATCCATAAAGAAATGATTATCTCAGTTTGGCGAGTGAGGACAGGAGACAACTCTTGAACTCCTTTGAGTTAATTTGAATGGCTGAGAGCCGGTGTGACCTCGTTAATGCTAAAGGGGCAGCTTCTAATAAGAGAGGACCTGTTTGTGATATTCAGAGACAAACACAGAAAGGAGAAACAGTCAGAGGGCTTTACCAGAACATCCGCCATGTCGAGTGAGCGGCCAGTTGGTTAGTGCGCGTCCTCAGCGATGTTAGCAGGCCGGGCACATGCATGTCATCCAACCTTCAGGCCAGGACCTCTGCTTTATCCACACACACACACACACACACACACATACACACACACATACAGGGAAATGCAGAAATGCACATGCAAACATGCCATAAACACACATACAATCCAAAAACATGCAGTTATACATGAATGCACAGTTTACACACACACACACACACACACACACACACACACACACACACAGGAGAGAATAAAGGCCACAGTGAGTGTGTGTTTACACAAGTGTGAAAACAGTAAAGACATTTTGAAAAACTTAAAGAACTTTCAGTGAGCAGCACAGGAACCAATGACACCAGGACCAGAGGTTGGTCGAAGGCTTTCGCAGCAGTTACAATGACTCTTATTTTCTTTGTAAATCAGTTATAACATTAATAGTGTTCAAGCAAGTACACAGTCAAGTTTTCACACAGTGCAACTTCATACAAAATCTCTGCAAAGACCAGAACTGGTGCAGATTCATGAGTGGCACAAACAGAGGTGAATATGCATCTGCAAACCAAAGATGAATTTATTTCAACTTCACACTAAAAGCTGATCAGCTGAGGTCTCAGACTGTCCTGAACACCAATACCCCTTCCCCATCAGAAATGGAGGTGGAGCTTACTGTTGCTGAGTATAATTCAACTTGACTTTAACAGGACTTCATTTTCTGGTAAATGATTCCAGCGATCAGCTGGAGTGAAATTAGTGAAGGGTAACACGAGATGAAACCACACACACCAAAAATACAAACTCAACAAGTCCAGTCATCAATCAGCAGTCATCTGCTGCGACCGGCTGGGGGTGAGGGAGGGAGACAGGACAAAAGAGCTAAGACATCTTTATTTATTATTATTATACAATACAATGAAATTTTGTTGGAGCCATCCTCCAGGTGCCAAAATAATAAATAATGCAAGGTAGAAATAAGAAATATAAATAAAATAAAATAAATAAGGATGTCGAACGAATAAGGATCTTAAATGAGACTGGAAAGGTAATGTGGCTGAAACACAACCTTAACCTAACCTGAGTGGTTGTTAACAAAAATGTTTCCTAACAGAGTAAATCTGTATAAATTCCTGAAACATGACACTGAGGTTCATCACTGTTCATATCTGTTTCAACAGGAAAACTAATAATGACCATTTTGGGGAAATTAAGGCTGTAAAATCGACTCTCACTCCAAACTGCACCTCATTTCGTTCCAGTATTCTACTCTGACTACAAGCCACATTCACACTCACACCGATTCATAGGGACACCTCAGTGTTCAGTATCGTGTCCAAGGACACGTCACCATGCAGAATGAAGGAGCCAGAGATCAAACCACTGACACTTCCTATTAGAAGACAACCCACTCTACCACAGCTGAGCCACAGCCTCCAAAAATTAATTCAGACGAATGCAAGCTGACTCAATGTATATGTAGTAATATGAATAACTATATATTGTTTCAGTGTTTATTTGTGGACTGAGGGGAGATGAAAATGTTTAAGGCCATATTTAGAGCCCACTCTAGTTGTTTTTCTTTAGCAGTTTCCTTGCCTGTATGCAGTGCATTGTGTAACACAGTCATGGTACCGTGATCGTCATCTTGAGTAACATATGGTTATCACAAGTTCCTCCATGAGTCCCACCGCTGCTTAATGTACTCTCCAGTTTTGCATGCACAGTGAAGCTCTCTCATCACTGTCACAGTTCTCTGAATGAATATTACTGTGTTTGAGTGCCGTCACTGTAAAAGGCTGATAAAGCAGCAGCGCCTGATGGAAGGGCCACAGACACACACACCACACATACATCAGTAAAGATGGCCTGAGAGGCAGAAACAGAGAGACAGAAGGGAAGGACATGACCAGTCTGAAAAAGAGGAAGTAAGCAACAGACACAATGAAGAAAGACACAGGAAGAGGAAGTGTGTACCAACTGGCAACAGGAAAACAGAAAAAAACCTCCTGCTCCTCCGATCTGATCTAAGAGGTGGCTTTAATCTAAATGTTCAGTCTGAAAGTTAACCATAGACTGGATGAAAATATCCTCATAAAGAACAGCACAGCATGTTTAATGAAACCTTAAACAATTTTCACACCAACACACATCACCGCAATGACCTCCAAACTTCACCTCTGACAGGTTTCTTTAAGCTGAATATGTAAGGACCCAAAGACCTGAGTTAATGAGGATAAAGAAGGGATGCATGCTGACGTTTGATATGCTCAGACACATAAGAATGGAAGCAGGGTGGACATGAAGCATCTTCACCCAAAGGTGATCAGTAATGATAATGGGCAGGTGTTTACTTGACTCCAAAGGGTTTACATGTGAAATCTGTGCTCGAAAAATGATTCCTTAAACGCAGCAACACATTCATTTCTGCTTTTCAGTGTCTCTTCCTCTTGAAACCAGAGCCAGCACCTTATATGGTCATAACAACAACATTCCTATAAATCCCCATACTGCAGCTTATCCTGATATGAGCTGTAGGAGTCATCATCAGTTATACATCCACGCACTGAGAAAGGGAAGGAAGTGCACCGTGAAGGAATACTTCATGTCTGTTTGTCCCAAACGTGTCTCTGAATTTAATTCAACTCTCTGCTGTGACCTGGACAGAGCAAGGCAGCAACACTGCCAGGGTTTATGGTTTAATTCCATGTTATAACACATGATCATCCTATGACCAGGGTTGACCTTTTCTATTCAACAAACCTCATAATCATAATAAGAGTTACTGCATTAGTAATATTTCTAACCAGTTTCAAAATAAGACAGTGAGATAAATACCTCACAGACACAAAATTAAACACTGTATCAGCAACTATGATTGATTCCAAACTTTCTTCTTGCCTACAACAAATTCTACAACTTTATCATAAGAGTTTCAGCTGTGCTCTGGTTGAATTCGCCTCCATCAGGATCTGATCACCTTATTCTAAATTCAGTACCTACAAATTTATTTATTTATTATTTCAAACTTTTCTTCAGGCCCAGCAGATATCTCATTCAGATTTCAATCAGCTCACAAAAAGCTTCAGACTTTTTCCACATATGCAGAAATCAGGACTGAGCTTGTCACAGTGTTTAAAAATCTCATCTGGGCCACTTTTGACACTTACAGCTCATTTATGGTACTGACACACTCTGTGGGCCAGGTGTAGCCCATATAAGGCAGACCAGTGATATGGGGCCCAAAAATTGTAGATGTGGGCCACATATGGACTGAACTTTCTCTGCCCTTATTTTAGATTTAGTTGTATTGATTACAGTGAGCCACCATAGATAACACTGTGTGTGTATGAATAAAGTTGTGGTTAAAGAGGGAAATTTTTGAAACTGAGTCATCATCTCAGGTCCTCCCAATGATATGTCGATGTCCTTCAGAATAAAGCAGGGGTCTCAGGATTGATTAATATCCTGTTCACTAAGACTTATTATCCATTTGATTTAGACTAATCATTCAGAACCGCACCTCTAAATGTTTTCATGTTCCTGATCAAAATACACCATGCTGGTTCACACCATCAGGGCGCATCCCAGGGTGACGGGCTACATGCATACACACGCTTTCTCGAATACATTGTTAAATCACTTCAATTATCAGCCTCACTTCCACGTTGTCCTGCAGCTGCTGGTCCTGGTTCCACTTTCAGGACTTAATCTGCTGCACTTTCGGGTTTGAGTGACCCTCCAGAACAGAGCCAGGACCACCACCACCAGATGGAGTCCAACAATGGAGGAAGAGCAAGCTGACAGAGGAAGCTGAATGATATATAGCATAGTCAGAAAAGCAATTAAGACAGGAAGGGGCAGAGCTAGCTGGTTAACAGTAACTGAACTTTCAAAATAAGAGCCAGGAGATTCAACTCCATCACTCCATCAGACATGCAACAATGCTGACCATCTTAACTGTGTTCTTTCTAAGAACATCACATCTGTCAGAAAACCGGAACATCTGACAGAACATCAGAGCCTCAGTCAAAATACTAGCAGATGCAAAAAGAGCTTCAGCCTCACTGAGTAAAGTTTGTTCCTGCTTTTTTGGACTGAGCCTTCCTCAGTTAAACAGTGGAGGTCTTCCTCACTTTGGCAGCGCACACGAGAACTGAAAGAAAAAACACTGAGTGAAAGAAAGAGAAATAAAGTAGTAACCACTTCCTCTCCTCCATTCCTCCCCCTGCGAGCTGTCGGTCCAATGCCATTCATAGAGGAAGCAGGAAAAGATACACGAGTTCTCCTCTTCCTCCCCCTGTAAACTGCCCGTTTATTTGCAGGAGGAGGGGGAGGGAGGAGGAGGAATCACAGAGAGCGACCTTCCGGCAGAGCACGGAGGAGCGCGGCCGTGGACGGGAGCCAGCACAAGGGCTTAAAGTGAACGCTGCGCCCTCCGTCCCTCCCTCCGCTGCAGCCAAGCTCATACTCACAATCTGGGCATGAAGGAGGTCCGCGGGGCGGTTTCCGCTGCGCTTCCGGAGGCACATCCGCGTGCGTCTGTCTGCCTTCACCGCTGCGCACTGGGAGTTTTTTATCATTTACTCCAATAACCCTTCACCGCCGCCGGATCGGAACAAGAAGAAGAAGGAGTCCTTCTCCTCCTCCTCCCCTCCCGCTGCTCTCCTGCTCGGGTTTTTCCCAGAGAGAGAGAGAAAGAGAGAGACACGCAGAGCGAAGAGAGAGATCACGGACACGGGAGCCACAGCGCATGCGCAGATACATAACGTCCATGCAGGCAGGAGAGCCTGAGTTTAAAAACACTTTATCAGCTGCTTACTCACGTTATTGAATCACGTGGTTTGTTATTGTACCTCACACAGTGTGTTTTAGTTATAATGAAACACCTGAGCAGCAGGAAACCACACACACAGGCGCATGTTACACCTGCAGCTATATCATGATTTTTATACAAGGTTAATATGAGAACAGAATAAAAAAAGCACACTATTTTTTTTATCAGCTTCTGATATTTGAATTGAAATGTGACCAACAGCTGAACTTTACACTTTGTGTTGTTTGTCTCCTTTTTCAATTAAAATAACACCTGTTTTACAGTCAGCTCTTCGTCACACCGTTTTCAAAATTTCAACTAAAAGAGCAAAAATACGGAGAAATCTCAGCAGCTGTGATATCTGCTGGCTGAATATCACTGCTTAATGAGTACTCGTTTGATTTACCAGTTTGATTTCTTTAATGCTTATACTTTTGCACTAACAAAACAACTTAGAAGCAACGCAACCATAAATCATTTTTCAGCCCTTCATCCTGCTCAGCTTCTCTTCTTCATTTGCTTAGGTTTTTTTTATTCTGTCCCTCACATGCAGAACTGGATTTTACTCTGCACCACGTTTATTAGCTCACCTGAGGGAAAGTTCAATGATAAAAAGATAAAAACACCATCTGTTTAATCTGGGAGGGGATGGAGCGACGTCACCATGAAATACAGTTTTTAGAGAAAGTTTTACAGAAAAGTATCTGCTTCGTTCTTTTTAAAGTTTCTTCCTGAGATTTTCTGTTTCAGTGGGGATGCTGCTGCTTTGGAGTTGCTCATTTTAACTGAAAGAAAAACCTGTCAATCATTCAGAACCAAAAAAAAGAAAACAGCCGAATAGTTCACTTTAACTTCCATCTGGATAAACAGACACATATAGGGACAGGAGGGGGCGCCATACACCAAGAAGCGGGGGAGAGAGTGAGGTGAAAGATGGGAGGTTTAAAAATATTTAAGACTGTATTTCCTGATTTTTTTACACTCTGAAGTGTTTCCTGCCTTGTTTCCACTCATTGAACATTATCGTACAAATGTGCACAGGAGAGGTGGAGTCACTGACTCACCTGTCTAACACTCAAGGACATCACACACCTGCCTTTTGTTTCCCAGACAGAGAAAAACCACAAAAAGTCTGCTGGAGAAAACAGGAAACCTTTTCCTGCTTCTGGCTGTGTTTTGCAGTACAGCGCTCCCTTTTGGAGTACAGCCTTCATTGACTGATATGAGAGTGACCTTTGAACTCAGCCTGCATCATATCTCTGAGCTCTGATATTGAATATGTTTCTACCACCTGCAGCTTATCTGCTGCTCACTGAGAACTTAAACACACTGACTCAGCTGGAAGGTGTTTCTCAGGTGTTTTTTTATGTGCACTGAGTCACAGGTGAACTGCCACCTGCACACTGTGCGGTACTTCCTGTCACCACATGAGGGCACTGATGCTGCACACTGAGTTGCTGACACAATCAGACTTGAATGCAGAAGGTGTGTTTCTGCAGCAATTATCTACCAGCAGCTTCACTCAGGAACCTCCAAACAGCTGATCCTGAATCTGTTTTATAAACGTGATTCACCTGTGTGCTGCCTGTACAGTCAGGATACTGCACTCATTACTTCACCTTAGAACTGGTGAAGTAATGAAATGGTGTTTTGATTGATCGTGGGAGTTGCGAAATAACACAGCTCCCCCTTTTTTTGTGAATATATGAACATATGAATATGTCCTTCAATGCACATATTAAACAAATATGTAGGACCGCTTTCTTGCATTTGTGCAATTTTTCTAAAATTAGAAACATCCTGTGTCAGAGTGATGCTCAAAAGCTAATTCATGCATTTATGACTTCTAGGCTGGACTATTGTAATTCATTATTATCAGGCTGTCCTAAAAGCTCCCTGAAAAGCCTTCAGCTGATCCAAAATGCTGCAGCTAGCGTACTGACAGGGACTAGAAAGAGAGAGCAGATTTCTCCCATATTGGCTTCTCTTCATTGGCTCCCTGTTAAATCTAGAATAGAATTTAAAATCCTTCTCCTAACATACAAGGTCTTGAATAATCAGGCCCCATCTTATCTCAAAGACCTCATAGTACCATATCACCCCAATAGAGCACTTCACTCTCAGACCGCTGGCTTACTTGTGGTTCCTAGGATACTTAAGAGTAGAATGGGAGGCAGAGCCTTCAGCTTTCAGGCCCCTCTTCTGTGGAACCAGCTCCCAGCTTGGATTTGGGAGACAGACACCCTCTCTATTTTCAAGATTAGGCTTAAAACTTTCCTTTATTCCTTTAATTATGCTGCTATAGGTCTAGGCTGCTGGGGGGTTCCATAATGCACTGTTTCTTTTCATTCACCTAATTTACTTGTTTATACTTCACTCTGTATTTAATCATTATTATTAATCTCTGGCTCTCTTCCACAGCATGTCTTTTGTCCTGTCTCTCTCTCCTCAGCCCCAGCCGGTCACAGTAGATGACTGCCCCTCCCTGAGCCTGGTTCTGCTGGAGGTTTCCTCCTGTTAAAAGGGAGTTTTTCCTTCCCACTGTCACCAAGTGCTTGCTCATAGGGGGTCATTTTGACTGTTGGGTTTTCTCTGTATTACCCACAATACAAAGCGCCTTGAGGCGACTGCTTGTTGTGATTTGGTGCTATATAAATAAAATTGAACTGAATTGAATATTTGAAACGTGTCCCAGCCTGACAACACAATCTGTGAACCAATCAGTTGATCTGCTGATACTGTGGCCAAAGGATGATTGTTTTTAAGGATAACAATTAGAATAGAATAGAATAGAATAGAATAGAATAGCTTTATTGTCATTATACAGAATGTACAATGAGATTGTCAATATCAATATTCTCCAATCGGGACATGTCATTATAGATATACCCAGACTCCTCAGGGTAGCAAATAAAAACTAATTGTTTGATCAGAGACTTAACCAGGTTTGTAGGAAGGTAGGGACTAAAGGTAGACAGGAAAGTAGGTAGGTAAAAGGTAGGGAGGTAGGGTATAGTATTTGGATTTGGAAAGTTGGGGGAATGAAAGCCAGTATGTGAGCAGCAAGGAGGGAATGTACATAAAGTTTCTGGTAGGAAGGTAGGAAGGAAGAGTGGTTCAAAATCATAAATCAGTACATCCTGTCATTCTGTTTGGTTTTAGATGTTGTCTTCTGCCTCACCATGTCCAGTCTGTCAGACACAGCTGAAAGAGAATGCACATATTTTAAAGTAACACATTGTGTGTGAAACATCTTGAGGTTTATAGACGAAAAACACAGTCAGGGCTGATCTGGACAGGATTAACATCTTCACTTCAGAAATGAAATTACCTGACCTCCTCTACACACTAATCCTGTCTGAATGCAGCTTACAGTGCAACACAAAATGACACCCAGCTCACTAGTGTCACTGCGACAAATCCTCAGGAGATCTAAAAGCACAGAATGTCAGCAGGTATTAGTTTATTTTCATTGACAATGTGTTAAGTTCATTATTTGGACAATGCACATTTTTATGAAACTGCAGCATGGAGTAAAAGAAAAGGCCACTTTTGTATGAGACAGCCTGTGCTGACAGAAAACAGCCTCTTAGAACACAAAAATAATGTTATATAGATACTATAATTTAGTTGACTGATATGTAATCACGTCACAATTCTTCTGTTCTTTAAACTCTGAAGAGAATCTGTTTACCTGTCAGCTCAGATTTCAATCTCAATAACCATGCATTATTGATCTGACCAGTGGAAACTTTTCTAAGTCAACAGGTTCAAATAATTCTTTGAACTGAAAGGGAGGAAAACTCTGTTCTACACAGGTTTTTACAGTTGTTTTTAACCACTGACCTTGTTTGGTAGAAATCTTAACAATTCCGATTTAATTTATTTAAATGCTTAAATGCTTGACATGCAGAATTACCATATAGAGGAGGACTTTCTCCTGTTTGTCACACTTAAACACAGATTAGACTGAACATCCCTGCTAAGTGCTCTCAGTATGACTCACTTGGACCAAGTCAATGTGTGTGTGTGTGCTCATCAGGTCTAAGCTTTAATTTGTGATCCTCCATTATCTCCTCCAATTTCTGCCTCCAGAGAGGGAGAAGGTTGTGAGAGTGGGGAGCTTAGGCAGGAAGAAGTTGGATGGAAAAGAGAAAAGAGAGGGAAAGTTAATTATGGAGATAGACCCGACTCAGATTGACAGACAGTTGAAGCACTTAATGGGTGTCTAGACAAAGTCTCAGTACCATGTTTCAGTGTGGAGGTCAAATCAGGTCCGACTCAGGAGAAGTTTGTCTGATTAAATAAGGGATACTTATATTTCTTAGATCAGAAAATTCTCAACTGTGAGCACTGAAGTTTTTTTTTTTCCTTTAATAAGGGACTCAGAAAAAAAAAATCTTGACACGTACCCTGGCCATGCAGCTGGAACAGGCAAAAAACTGAAATACCATTTGTGCTATCTGCTACAGGCTGAGGTTTCTGTTGGCTGGTATTCTTTTAATACATTATTGGCCCCTCTTTTTTTTGGGAGTGAGTGTATGTGTGTATGTGCGTGCGTGTGTGTCTGTGTGCGCATGCATGCCCATATTCATGCACCTGTAAGGACATGATCTGATCTTTCCCAAATCCAACGTGGTAAGCCCAACTTATCACACAAGAATTTTTCTTTTTGCTTTTACAAAAAAGTAACCAAGAATTAAAGCACCTCAGTGAAAGCCAGCATCCAGACCCCTAAACAAGGACAAAGAAAGTAGCAGAAACCAAACCAAGCAGTGTGGTGAGTCCAAACATAGCAACACAGGATGGTGACAAGACCCCAAGTGTCTACAACCTGCATCAAAGGCCAAGAAGCAGTGGAAACCCCTGTGCCAGGGGAGAGGGAGAGCCACAAAGCCCGAGCCAGCAAGACCTTTCTGCCCCCACCCAATCCCTAGTCGCACCACCCCCAACGCCCACATCACCCCCACCCCACCCACAGATGCAAAAACAGAGCCCCCACACTGTCAACATGACCCCCCCCATGCTAAGCCACCCCCTGGACAGACACGGACAGGCCCATCAGGCCAACACCCACCCCGGGGAACCACAGAGGACCAAACCCCACCAGCACTGGGAGAGGAGAGAGACAGCAGGGGGGAGGAAGGAGAGATGCAGGGGGCCAAAGGCACCGCCCCAAACCCCCGCAAGATTCCTCCCGAACCTAATCAGTCCACCTACCACTCAACCCACTACCATAGCATCACTCACCCATACCTTTTCTTTGAATATTAAATTAAATTATTATAATTTATATTGAAATTACATATATATATATATCAGGAAAGCTCCTTTTATACAGAAGCAGGGTGGAGTGTAGTCAGAATATAAAGTGTAATCAGTTATACATACTGCTACAATGGTAAGGCATTCAGAATATGAGTAATATTATATGATTGTATTATATCATTAAAAAATGGTCTTATATTGTGTACAAAATTATAAAATGCATAGGTCAGTACTGAAAGAATTCTGCCAGGTAATCACATTTTGTTAAGTGTTCAGCAGCCTGGTGGACTGAAAGTGTTTTAGTCCAGTTGTTCTTGCTTTCACACTCCTGTAACTTCTGCCAGACAGCAGGAGTGTGCACAGTGTGTCTGCTGTGAGTGGGTGCAGTACTTCAAGTTGGTGTGTGCCCTCTTTATAACCAGGGTATCCTGTGGTGATGGGAAGGCAACTCCACAGATGGATTGTGCTGCTTTGATGACGCTGCAGAGCCATCCTGTCCTGAGTAGTGCATTTGCCCTACCACACTGAGATGGAGTTTATCAGGATACTCTCCACTGTGCATCTGTAAAAGTTGTTGAGGAACTTGGGGGATAATCCAAATTTCCTCAGCTTTCAAAGGAAGAAGAGTCTTTGTGGAGCCATCTTGAGAATCTGCAGTGAATTATGGGTCCAGGTGAAATCTTCACTGATGTAAGTGCAGAGTTTGAAGGTCTTCACCCACTCCACCTGAGTCCCCTTAATGGATAATGGGGTGTGCTGGTCTCTCATCTTCTTCTGGTTAATAATTATCTTCTTAGTCTTTTCAGTATTTAAGGACAGATCATTTTCCAGACAGTTCCTGGCCACCTCTGGCTCATTAACTGTAGATGGCAGGTAAAAGGTTAGCAGTTTCTTCAGATTGACTGCTGTGGTCATTTCTCAGCTGCAGTTCTGGTAAAAACTCAAGTTAATTAACTTTAATGAATGATTATTAACATTGCACTCTGACATAGAGGGAAAATCTAGACAGCATAAAGGCGCCTTTCCTGTTTCCCCACAGCCAAAGAAGCACAGTAGAATCAAAGTCTACACCCAGCGATTAACTTATCCATTAAAGCAGTGTTTGTCAGTGTGCACCAAAAGAAAAGCCTTCCCAAACCCCACAACTATTAATGTCATATTCAGGCATATTTTTCAGTGAAGCTGTTTCCATCTTTTAATTTCTTATTGTCAGTTCTTTAATTCCTTAATGACCTTTTGTTCCCACTGCCATGGTCTTGAGTCTTTGACCCGGTGTGACAACTGATTTGCTTTTTTTTGTTTTCACTTTCCTTGTGGGTGGCTGCATCTCAGGAGGTAAAGCAGGTCATCTACTGATTGGAAGGTTGGTGGTTGTATCCCTGGCTGTTCCAGCCTGCATGCCAAAGTATCCATGGGCAAGATTCAAGGGTTCAAGGACCCTTTATTGTCATTTGCATCACATTTGCATACAGTGAAGTGAAATTCTGCCCTCAGGTCCCAGTGTTGCCCATGTAATATCTAACAGTTCAAGTAACTTAGGAAGAATAAATATAAATATAAATAATACTAATATTAAGAAAATATATACACAGCAGAGGTGGACACCTTTTCTTTCTCTCCCAACCCTTCCTTATCTACCCTGCTTTGCTGCTTCGCTGTGCTTGAGAGCCTCTCTCTACACATCTTCCAAACTGGAAATTAGAATTATTGATCTGGTCAACTGGTCTCTCAATGCTATTGATAAAATTTTCTCCATGAGGAGAAATGGGAAAGAAGAACCCTCTTGTCTGAGTGGGACAGACCTGACTGGCTACGTTATGAATTCCTGGGGAGAGTGGAAAAGCATGTGCCTGGCTGCACTGTCGATTGAGGACATGGAAGACATATACATGTTTGGCCTATTGATAACAGGATTTCTTCTGATTGGACTTGGGGGGGACACCTGATTTATTGTGAAATTCGGAAAGTCTGGGCAGCCGTTCGGGCCTTGGTAAGGCTGCCTGGTCAGTGTGAAGGTATGTGCAGAGCAGTGCACACTCAGACTCAGTATCTGCTTGTGCTGCACTGCAAGTTGGATGCAACTCTTGAGGCACGCAGGCCAGTGGCAGCCATGTCCGCAGGCGGAATGCATTAAATCTCGGAGAGGTGTCTGTATCTGCGCGGTGAGGAAAGAACCAAGAAAATTCAGATGATCAGATTTTTTGCCATTGAAAGTTTCCAGTAAGGATAGCCGAGAATCTATTTTGTCTCCTGGATGTTATGTAAACAGATGCTCTATGCCCCCATACTATCTCGTCTTGTGACCTATGTGAACTGCGATCCCTAGCGACCACAGCTGCTGATGAACATTCCACCTCTTATCAGGAACTGTTAGCTGAGGGGGGAGCTGGGTCAGCTCCACAGTAACCCTGAACCCCCTATGTGCTCACACTACACTATGCAGAGGTTTTTCCAACCTCATATTGTTCCCTGTTACGGGGCAAAGTATGAGATGCTTGTTTTCTCCTCATGTACCCCATTGTGTTCGCTATTCTATTCTCTTTTTAAGAGCCTGGAAAAAGAGTTTGTTGCTCTATAAAAAAGCCCTCCGTAAAGCTAGGACATCTTACTATTCATCATTAATTGAAGAAAATAAGAACAACCACAGGTTTGTTTTCAGCACTGTAGCCAGGCTGACAAAGAGTCAGAGCTCTGTAGAGCCCAGTATTCCTTTCACTTTAACTAGTAATGACTTCATAGATTTCTTTACAAATAAAATTGTAGACATTAGAGAAAAAATTATTCAAAACCATCTCCAAGATTTATCTTCATGTTCGGCTGCTTTCAGCACTGCTGGTATTTGCTTAGACTCTGTCGCTCCAGTTGATCTTTTGGAGTTAACTTCAATAGTTACTTCCTCCAAACCAGCAACATGTTTATTAGATCCCATTCCTACTAGACTGTTCAAAGAAGTCTTTCCAATTATTGATACTTCAATCTTAAATATGATCAATCTGTCTTTATTAGTTGGCTATGTACCACAGGCCTTCAAGGTGGCTGTAATTAATCCGTTACTTAAAAAGAAATCACTTGACCCAGCCGTCTTAGCTAATTATAGGCCAATCTCCAACTTTCCTTTTCTCTCCAAAATCCTTGAAAGAGTAGTTGTAAAACAGCTAACTGATCATCTGCAGAGGAACGGTTTACTTTAAGAGTTTCAGTCAGGTTTCAGAATTCATCACAGTACAGAAACAGCATTAGTGAAGGTTACAAATGATCTTCTTACAGCCTCTGACAGTGGACTCATCTCTGTGATTGTCCTGTTGGACCTCAGTGCAGCTTTTGATACTGTTGATCATAACATTTTATTACAGAGATTAGAGTATACCATAGGTATTAAAGGTACTGCACTGCAGTGGTTTGAATCATATTCATCTAATAGACTCCAATTTGTTCATGTAAATGGGGAGTCTTCTTTACACACTAAGGTTAATTATGGAGTTCCACAGGGTTCTGTGCTAGGACCAATTTTATTTACATTGTACACGCTTTTCTTAGGCAGTATTATTAGAAAGCATTGCATCATTTCATTGTTATGCAGATGATACTCAGCTTTATCTATTGATGAAGCCAGATGACACACATCAATTACTTAAGCGGCAGGAATGTCTTAAAGACATAAAGGCCTGGATGACCTCTAATTCCTGCTTCTAAATTCAGATCAAACTGAAGTTCTTGTACTTGGCCCCACAAATCTTAGAAACATGGTGTCAAACCAGATACTTACTCTGGATGGCATTACATTGGTCTCCAGTAACACTGTGAGAAATCTTGGAGTCATTTTTGACCAGGATATGTCCTTCAATGCATATATTAAACAAATATGTAGGACGGATTTTTTACATTTGCGCAATATTTATAAAATTAGAAACATCCTTTCTCAGAGTGATGTTGAAAAGTTAATCCATGCATTTATTACTTCTAGGCTGGACTACTGTAATTCATTATTATCAGGCTGTCCTAAAAGCTCCCTGAAAAGCCTTCAGCTGATCCAAAATGCTGCAGCTAGCGTACTGACAGGAACTAGAAAGAGAGAGCAGATTTCTCCCATTTTGGCTTCTCTTCATTGACTCCCTGTTAAATCTAGAGTAGAATTTACAATCCTTCTCCTAACATACAAGGTCTTGAATAATCAGGCCCCATCTTATCTCAAAGACCTTATAGTGCCGTATCACCCCAATAGAGCACTTCATTCTCAGACTGCTGGCTTACTTGTGGTTCCTAGGATACTTAAAAGTAGAATGGGAGGCAGAGCCTTCAGCTTTCATGCCCCTCATCTGTGGAACCAGCTCCCAGCTTGGATTCGGGAGACAGACACCCTCTCTATTTTCAAGAATAGGCTTAAAACTTTCCTTTTTGATCAAGCTTATAGTTAGGGCTGGATCAAATGACCCTGAACCACCCCTTAGTTATGCTGCTATAGGCCTAGGCTGCTGGGGGGGGGGTCCCATAATGCACTGTTTCTTCTCATTCACCTTATTTACTTGTTTATACCCCACTCTGTATTTAATCATTAGTTATTATTAATCTCTGCCTCTCTTCCACAACATGTCTTTTGTCCTGTCTCTCCCCCATCAGCCCCAACCGGTCGCAGCAGACTGCCCCTCCCTGAGCCTGGTTCTGCTGGAGGTTTCTTCCTGTTAAAAGGGAGTTTTTCCTTCCCACCATCGCCAAGTGCTTGCTCATAGGGGGTCGTTTTGACAGTTGGGTTTTCTCTGTGCTATTGTAGGGTCTTTACCCACAATACAAAGCGCCTTGAGGCGACTGTTTGTTGTGATTTATCGCTATATAAACAAAATTGAATTGAATTGAATTGAAATAGCAGGGCCTCTGATGGCAGCAAGGCCGCAGGCACTTATCTCCCATGATTGTTTGATTTGTTTGTCCTTTCTTGGATGGGTGTTCTGGAACGCCATTTTGTTATATGTTTGACATATAATGAGAGAGTGTGTGTGTGTGTGTGTGTGTGTGTATATATATATACACACACACACACACACACACACACACACACACACATATATACATATATATATATATATATATATATATATATATATATATATATATACACATATATATATATATACACATACACATACATACACACACATACACACCCCTGATCAAAATCTTAAGACCAGGTAAAAAATTCCAAGAATTTGCATTTTGCACTATTGGATCTTAAGAATGTTCTAAGCAGAGCTTCACAATGCTAATAGAAGAAATCGACACAAGAGACAAAAACTTTTGAGCAGGGAATTTATTGAAAACTGCATTTACACTGTTTACTTTTAGTTGTTTATTTTTGCTTTTTTTTTTTTTTACATTTTTATTGAGCTGCTGACATCAGAAACCTGCATTCTTTCTGACTCCTATAGTTGTAAAAAGACGTCTGAGAAAATGAGCCTCCTGCTCACTTGATGTCTGCACTCAGTAAACACTTCCCTGTTCTCAATCTTTAGTTTCAAGTTAAATGGGTGCATGGGTGTGCAGTGTCCCACAGTTTCTCAGTCAGGTCCACCCGCTGTTTATCTTTCCTAATACCTGCATGAAAACATTGATTCTAACGGGACTGATGTAGAAACCCTTAACCTTGATATGTGCTGGACATGACCACAACATGTCGTCCTCCGCATGAAACCACAGTACAGGACACAGTGAGCTTGTGCGTGTGTGTCCCCTGTCTGTTTTTCCTGTTAGAAAAGATAAATCATCAGCTCTGGCTCCTCCAGTCTGTGTGTGATTGTGTGATGGAGTGCAAGCCAAACACTGTGGCTGACAGGAATACTAAACAGTGCGTTGTAACTGACGGAGGACAATGAGGACAAAGAGACAGAGAGTAGCAGCACGGTCGAACAGGACGAAGACAGAGGTGTGGGTGTTGGCAGCCATAAATAAACATGAAGCACGACCTGACTGGCACTGCTCTGTCCATGGCCACTCTGTTCAGTTTTTGTCTTGTTTGTTCAAAACAGCAGCAGAGACAGAAAACATGTCACAGTGAGCATAACATGCACACAGAATGCTGGGCCACCAGGTACTGATTTCAACCATCTGTTGCACTTTCCTGCCAAGCATGCAAACACAATCCTGACTTCAGGAAAATCAATGCAAGCTTCATGCTTCAATCAGGCTCTTTTGTGATTGTCAAAGTTATATCTGATATCCCCACGTTGAGAAGATCTTCCAAGCAGTAGAGAATTTGGTGTTATGTACTGGACATAGTCTTCCCAGCTCTGCATCCTGGCACTGATTGAACGTTCATTTGCCAGGTTAGATGTCAAGTATTAAGTATGTGTAACTGTTGAACCACATGCACAGACAGATCAAGATGCTCTCTACAGAGTAACGGTAAAAGGACACCAGCAGATTTTGGGTCAGATGGCTGCTCCTGAGAACCCAAAGGAAGTGCAGTCTCTGTTGGGCCTTTCTGACAATGCTGGTCATATTGGTACTCAGGTCAAATCATCCTCCAGATGCACTCCTAGGAACCTAAAGTCCGAAACCAGCTCCACTTCATTTCCCTCGATGAACAGAGGTTATATGACATATGTTGTCCTCCTATAGTGGACTTGACTCAGCTGTCTTAGCTAATTATAGGCCAATCTCCAACTTTCCTTTTCTCTCCAAAAAAGAAAGAGTAGTTGTAAAACAGCTAACTGATCATCTGCAGAGGAACGGTTTATTTGAAGAGTTTCAGTCAGGTTTCAGAATTCATCACAGTACAGAAACAGCATTAGTCAAGGGTACAAATGATCTTCTTACAGCCTCTGACAGTGGACTCATCTCTGTGCTTGTCCTGTTGGACCTCAGTGCAGCTTTGATACTGTTGACCATAAAATTTTATTACAGAGATTAGAGCATGCCATAGGTATTAAAGGTACTGCACTGCAGTCATTTAAATCATATTTATCTAATAGACTCCAATTTGTTCATGTAAATGGGGAGTCTTCTTCACACAAAAAACTTAATTATGGAGTTCCACAGGGTTAAGGCTGGATCAGGTGACCCTGAACCCTCCCTTAGTTATGCTGCTATAGGCCTAGGCTGCTGGGGGGTTCCCATAATGCACTGTTTCTTTTGATTCACCTTATTTACTTTGTTTATACTTCACTCTGTATTTAATCATTATTATTAATCTCTGGCTCTCTTTCACAGCATGTCTTTTGTCCTGTCTCTCTCCCCTCAGCCCCAACCAGTCGCGGCAGATGACTGCCCCTCCCTGAGCCTGGTTTTGCCGGAGATATTTTCATGTTAAAAGGGAGTTTTTCCTTCCCACTGTTGCCAAATGCTTGCTCATAGGGGGTCGTTTTGACTATTGGGTTTTCTCTGTATTATTGTAGGGTCTTTAGCCACAATACAAAGTGCCTTGAGGTGACTGTTTGTTGTGATTTGGCGCTATATAAATAAAATTGAATTGAACTGAACCATGACTATACCTTTAGATCCTGGATAAAGAAGGGTATTACAACCTACCTCACATTAACAGAAAATAATATTTTTCATAGCTTCCAGTTTATGCAGAATAGACATGGCCTATGGAAAGAGTACTTTTATAGATATCTTCAGGTACGCCATATCTTCACTACAAACTGCAAAATCACAGGGTGTATAGGAGCTGAATCAGAGTTTTACAAGATTTTAGAGTCTAAAGACACAAATTGATTTCCAGAATATATACTGCCCTGTTTACAACAGAGAAAGATAATACTCTGTATATAAAACAAAAATGGGATGAAAAAACAGCAGCATTTTTTTCAGAGGAAACCTGGTGGGATATTTGGAGATCCCAGTGGTCTTCTACCAGCTCCTCATTCTGGAGAGAACACGGCTGGAAAAACATAAGGTACTTCAAGACTCCAGCCCAGGATGAATACAAAAACATGACAGGGCTATGTTGGAGACAGTGTGAAACAGGAAAAGTTAATCATTATCACATGTTCTGGGATTGCCCTAGATTGAGTACCTACTGGAGAGAAGTCCATAAAACTTTGAACTTGGTTTTTGGAACTGAAATACCATTTAATTTTGTGATGCTCTATTTTGCTGATGTTGCTATTATGGAACAGAAAATGGAAAGGCCCTTTTAGTGACGAGCAAGAAAAACATTACCAGAAAATTTCTTAACCCAACCCCTCCTACAGTAGATGGTTGGTTAAATATTACTTTAGAAATATTAAAAATGAAAAACTTAACCTATACCCTGAATATCCACAGAAATAAATTCTACCAAATTTGGAACAAGTGGATAAAGTATAACCATTTAGAGCCAGGTTTCTCTAACCTCTCTGATTCTCCCTTCCAACTTGTGAAAGTTGCATTACCCCCCCCCCAACCTCTCTCTGTTCCTCTTTTACTCTTGCTTTCTTTTTTATTTTGCTGTTTTTTTGTTCATTTTTAATGATAAAAACTGGAAACTAGGAAGATGTCTGGAAAACGAAATAGGTATCTTTATATAAATCTGTTATCATCCAAATAAAAATTAAATAAAAATTTAAAAAATGCATATGTTTTACCAGAGGAGACACCAGGGATAACAGGTTACATTCCTGGACTGTGTGGTGCTTATTGAGGAAGATGGGAGCCTCAACATTGAAGTTTACTGGAAGCCCACACACACAGACCAGTATCTCCTCTTTGACTCCCACCACCATCTGGAACACAAACTTTGGGTGATCAGGACCCTGCAACACTGGGCAGAAAGCATTCCCCTCTAAGGCAGAAGGGAAACAACAGGAACACACAAATGTAAAGAAAGCCCTTAAAACACATGGTTATCCCAACTGGGCTTTCATCTAATCAGCCAAGATGCACAAGAAAGAAGGTCAAACAGAAACTAGGGAGAATAAGAATCACAAGCAGAACAACATTGCCATCCCTTATGTGGCAGGCTTGTCAGAGAAACTCAGAAGAATATTCTCCAAGCATGACATCCCAGTATACTTCAAACCAAGTCACACTCTAAAGCAAAAACTGGATCTATCCCAAGGACAAACCACCCAAACACAAGATCATCAATGTAGTGTATGCTGTCCAGTGCAGTGAAGAGTGCTCGGACCTCTACATTGGAGAAGCCTATTCACAAATGCACAACATAGAAGAGCCACCTCAACAGGACAAGACTCAGCTATACATCTGCACCTAAAGCTCAAAGGTCACTCTTTTAGGCTGTCAATGTTCACATTTTAGACCGGGAAAACAGATGGTTTGAAAGAGGAGTGAAAGCAGCATCTACAGTTGTGTTCAAAATAATAGCAGTCCAATATGACTGACCAGATAAATCAATCTTTTTGGCAGAAATCATATTACTACATTGCAAATAATTTACCAGTAGTTGTAGTAGAGTCACAGAAAAACAGCAGAGCTAACATTTGTGTTATGCCTGCTCCTGAGCCTGTGTAATTGAATAATTAATTGAAAGAGGTGCGTTCAAAATAATAGCAGTGTACAGTCCAATCAGTGAGGTAATTCATTCTGTGAAAATACAGGTGTCCCTTATTTAAGCACATGTTGTACATGCATTTCTCATTGAAAACCTAAGAAAAATGGGCTGTTCCAGATATTCAAAAGAAGAGCGTATTTTGATTAAAATATTGATTGGGGAGGGGAAAACGTACAAAGAATTACAGAAAATGATAGGCTGCTCGGCTAAAATGATCTGCAGTGCACTAAAATGGAAAGCAAAGCCAGAGAGATTGATCAGTTCAAATCATTCACAAATAACAAAGAACAAATACACCAACACCTTTCTTTTTACTTGCGCAAGGAGGAAAAACCTCATCCTCTGAGCTCAGCTCCCGAACCAAGGGAAGTGACCTTTCACTGAACAAAGAGGAAGTGGTCAGCTTCCTTGCAGCAGTTTTATTCCAGACTTTCAGAGTAAAATCACGTGGGTTACATAAAACTCACTTTACAGCATGTAATAAACAGCATTCTTGGCTCTTTCCTTACCATATATGGTAAAAGTATACTGTGTAATGTGTATACGTTACATGGTGTACGTGACATACATGAAAGTTTGTGTCTTATATGTGTGATGTGTAAATGTATAAATGTGTTTCTTGCAGACTTCAAAAATAAAACAACAATGTAATGTAAAACTTATAAAAACAGAAGATATGATCATTTCAATATAAACAGAAGAATGGTTACACAATAATTCTAACACAGATGTTGATGAAAAGGGAAGACTACCATTCAAATGAATCAAAGAACAGCCAAAATGGCAAAGCCTCAGCCAATGATCAGCTCCAGGGTGATCAGACAGTCTGATGTTACCTGTGAGTACTGTGACATTTAGAGGATACCTGTGTGAAGCTAATCCATCAGCAAGAAGCCCCCGCAAAGTCCCACTGTTACAATTTGCCAAAGAACACATTGACTGGCCTGTAGAGAAATGGAGAAACATTTTGTGGACTGATGAAAGTAAGATTGTTCTTTTTGGGTCCAAGGGCTGCTGACGGTTTCTCAGAAGACCCCCAAACACTGAATTCAAGCCACAACATCTCTTACTATGGTGTAGGTCCTATTTATCGCATACCAGGGACCCTGGATCAGTTTGCATATATGAAAAAATTTAAGAGGTCATGTTGCCTTATGCTGAAAAGGAAATGACTTTGAAATGGGTGTTTCAACAAGACAACGAACCGAAACACACCAGTAAGCGAGCAGCATCTTGGTTCCAGACCAACAAAATTAAAGTTATGGAGTGGCCAGCCCAATCTCTGGACTTTAATCCGATGTAAAACTTGTGGGGTGGCATCAAAAATGTTATTGAGGCAAAACCAAGAAATGCAGAGGAATTGTGTAAAGTTGTCAAATCATCCTGGGCTGGAATACCTATTGACAGGTGCCAGAAGTTGGTCATGTGTGACTTTCAGTATTCAATTCAATTCAATTCAATTCAATTTTATTTATATAGCGCCAAATCACAACAGTCGCCTCAAGGCGCTTTGTATTGTGGGTAAAGACCCTACAATAACACAGAGAAAACCCAACAGTCAAAACGACCCCCTATGAGCAAGCACTTGGCAACGGTGGGAAGGAAAAACTCCCTTTTAACAGGAAGAAACCTCCAGCAGAACCAGGCTCAGGGAGGGGCAGTCATCTGCTGCGACCGGTTGGGGCTGAGTGGAGAGAGACAGGACAAAAGACATGCTGTGGAAGAGAGGCAGAGATTAATAATAATGATTAAATACAGAGTGAAGTATAAACAAGTAAATAAAGGTGAATGAGAAGAAACAGTGCATTATGGGACCCCCCCTCAGCAGCCTAGGCCTATAGCAGCATAACTAAGGGGTGGTTCAGGGTCGTCTGATCCAGCCCTAACTATAAGCTTGATCATAAAGTAAAGTTTTAAGCCTAATTTTGAAAATAGAGAGGGTGTCTGTCTCCCGAATCCAAGCTGAGAGCTGGTTCCACAGATGAGGGGCCTGAAAGCTGAAGGCTCTGCCTCCCATTCTACTTTTAAGTATCCTAGGAACCACAAGTAAGCCAGCAGTCTGAGAACGAAGTGCTCTATTGGGGTGATACGGTACTATGAGGTCTTTGAGATAAGATGGGGCCTGATTATTCAAGACCTTGTATGTTAGGAGAAGGATTTTAAATTCTATTCTAGATTTAACAGGGAGCCAATGAAGAGAAGCCAAAATGGGAGAAATATGCTCTCTCGTTCTAGTCCCTGTCAGTACTCTAGCTGCAGCATTTTGGATCAGCTGAAGGCTTTTCAGGGAGTTTTTAGGACAGCCTGATAATAATGAATTACAGTAGTCCAGCCTAGAAGTAATAAATGCATGGATTAACTTTTCAGCGTCAATCTGAGAAAGGATGTTTCTAATTTTATAAATATTGCGCAGAAG